>JASDQU011027684.1:19946-31569 GCA_032191745.1 Picea mariana | reverse complement strand
TCCTACCAACTTCCATGTGTCCCCCCTCTCTCCCCGTCACCTGTCCATTCACCCTCATGGTCCCCTCCTTTTTCTCATTTTCGCCTGACACATCATGCCAGGTGTTCTTCCCTTCTTCTCCCAACTCACCTCTCCTCATCCACTCAAGCCCCACGCTCCATGTATCCTCTGCCCATTCACCACTTCCCATTATATGCCCCAGCCTTCGCTCTGGCCTCTACCTCTATTCATCATGTCGTTCAGCCCATCCAGGTGGCAGCGTGAGGGGACCTCCACGTCCCAAAGGTGCAGAGTTGGCTGGACCATTCCTAATCCCAAGGAAGTAGTTATTATGGCAGTTGGTGGTGGTTAGACATCGTCTTCGCCATAAAGGGAAAGTCCGGGGACGAATTAAAAGCACGTCGGTTCACCCATAGGACTATCAGGAGTTCGATTGCGTCTGCCATAGGTGCACAATCATTCAAAGACTGCATGTGCAAATTGTCAGTGGGCATGCAGATGCAATGTTTTTAATGCAGTGTCTCGTTTTTTATGCCGTTGTTGTTTCGAGTATATGTAGGCGTTTTCGCCATTTTTGTAGGTATCGATGGTTGAGCAAGGCTCCCGATTGTAAAAACTTTAACGAAGCACTGGTTATTCTGGTTGTGTATTAATATCTGAGACTTCTTGCCTTATGAATGCCAACTTCTTTCCATGTCTTTGTTCATATTGTATTAGAATAGCTCGGAATTGGAGGATCCAGTCGAGTTGTGACTGTTATAGGATGATGTAGGTTGGATCACTGTAACAGTCGCATTGTTTCTAATCAGTCTTTGTGTTTTTCTTAACGCTGAATGACTTGGAATTGGAGGATCCAATCAAGTCACCCCTTCAGTTACCCGAAACTCTGAACCAAGAGGATCTCGCGCTTAGAGTTTTTCTTCTGCAAACTGCTGAAAGACCCGTTGCCCAAGGTAGTTTTGCTCACTCCTCTCACCAAGTCTTCCACCTACCCATTTTACAATAAATCTACTGATTGAAGTTAGATCAAGACCTCCTTTGTTCTTTACATACCAGACCCGGTCCCTGAGCTAGAGTGATTCCATCCTGAGTCTCTACCCATTTGATCACCCATTAAAACAATGATGACATAAAACTGATGGGCGTTGGGCTCTACTCCTGCAAGCAATCTAGGAGTGACTTCCGACGCTAACATTAGGTACATGTGCGATTGTCAATGATTTTCACATTCAATATGGACTCTTATGCCACATGGGCCATCTCTATGTTCCTACAAGCGAGCGTGCAAAACTGATTTGGGAATCCCACTACAATCAGATGGCAGGGCATTTTGGCATGGAGAAAACTATGGTCGTTCTTCAGAAACATTTTTATTGGCCAAAGCTTCGATAAGACATCATCAAGTATATCAGGTCTTGCTTTGTTTGTGCCATTTCCTAGCCAACCATCAAGAAGCAAGGCTTATACACCCCTCTTCCTACTCTCGAGAAGCCTTGGGAATCCATCTCAATGGATTACATGTCGGGCCTTCCATCCACCAATCAAGGAAATGACTGTGTATTTGTGGTCGTTGATCACTTATGTCATTCCAATTAATCAAAAGAATCGTTCTTTTTACAAAATTCCCTGAGGAAGTTTGGACCAAAGTGAAACTTAGATGTCCCCGAAGAAAACCATACCAAAGGACTTCTGACTGAAAGTAAAAAAAAATGAACTTTAAAAGCTAGATCATCTTGCCACAGATTGTTGCCCACTCGAATCTGCACAATATCCTTTATCAATGATAAAATTTAATTCACAAACAGACAAGTCTACACAGACTATCAAAGATAGATCAACACCTCTGAAAAACAAGTGTCTGAATGATGTAATTCAACCTTGAATCTTGTTGTCTACAGTAGGACCCTGTTGTCATAAAAGAGAATTACACTTTCAATGAATGAAAGAATGAATGAAAATTGAACTATCTCAATAAAACTCAAGAGCAGACCTTAGTATGCTTTCTGCTTCTATTCTCCTTTTGTTCCTCCTTCTCTTTTTTCCTTTAAGAAAACATAAATAGTTGAAGTTGTTAAACTAGCTCTTTTAGTTAAGTTAACTAAAACTCAACTGACTTTTAGTTTAGGGTAAAAACTAATAAAATAATAATAAGGGTCTTTAATAAATAATAACTAGTAGGTGGGACACCTTGTGACTCCCTTTAGTTTTTTAACAAACATAAACACAACTATTCAATCAATCCAACACATCCCTCCTTGTGGCTCCCGTCATCATTCTCATAATTTGAAAATTAATATCAATGATATTTGAAACCATATCCAAAATATCCAAAAATAGTGTGTTGTCCAAAAACTTCAGCAGTCAACTGTTCTGAACAACCAATAAATAAAAACACTCAAAAACCATATTTGTCACTTTGGAAGGCAATTTTCCCTTTGTTGCTACTGTCTCCCTTTGAATTCTCTGAATTTGCCTTAGGTTGTGTGGAGCATTTAGGCCTGATCTCACCGATAACATGAGAGCAATCATCTCTCAAGTGCATGTGGGATGAAACAGATTTGGCAGAGTCACTTGAGGGAGAGGAGGGGGAAACAACAACTTTTCCTTTATCAGGTACATAGGGGGCTTCAGTTTTTAGTCTATTGCATGCATGGGAAGACTGTACAGGTGAGTGTGCAGGGGCAACTTGGACAATTGGGTTAACCGGTGGAGGAGGAGTAGGTAGAGACAAATTGGGCCAACCACGATGTTGGGAGACTATCGGGTGGACAATCTCTTTACATTCGTCATTTTCAAGGACTTCAAGTTGTAATGAGACATGAGGGGGAACTGGGATACCAGGGACATGCAGGGGTTAGAAAGGAGGCATTTCTGGCCTAGGTTGGACCACTCCTTGTCCAATCCAGTTGAAAAATCCAGCTTGGAAT
The DNA here is from genome assembly GCA_032191745.1 of Picea mariana. Classification (NCBI taxonomy): domain Eukaryota; kingdom Viridiplantae; phylum Streptophyta; class Pinopsida; order Pinales; family Pinaceae; genus Picea; species Picea mariana. The sequence continues at coordinate 28,642 of JASDQU011027684.1, read as the reverse complement.
AGCTAGTTCAACTCTTGTGGGTATGCATCAAAATGTATCAAAAAAATTGGTCTTCTAGGGGCCCTGTTCCAATTTCCTCTTCCCCTGTTATGCAGTGTTTATTAGCGACTAGTTTCTTCAACAAACCATACATGACATCTCTTTAAATATGAAACAAAGTTTGGCTCAACAACACATCGGACTCAGACAATCCAATCCATAAAAAACATTTAATACTTGTCTATTAGTAGGGGGTGAATAAGGGTTCTGGGATATATGAGGGGTTGTATTGAGCGAAAAGTGGTAAAATGAAGGGGGTAAATCATGATTACTGCTCAACAAATCATCAAACAATCAACTGTATTGTAATAACCAAACATATCAACTGTAACTCATCTTTGTGTCATCCTTCAATTTCTATAATACAAAGTTTCCATTTAATTATAATTTAACTTTAAGAATAGGGTGTGAATAGTGAATCTGAGAATATGAGGGGATTTGTAATGTGCGAAAAAGTGAGAGAATGGCAGGGAAATAACAAATATTGTTCATAAAACAAATCAAGTAATAAATAACATAACTCTATACTAAAATCAATACAAAAAATACCAACACCATATCAACAATTATTGTGTATCAATGATTATGATTTAGGAGCGAAACGAACTGATTAACAGACTAGATACAATAAAAACAGAGATAGGAAGAATAACACAAATATCCAGTGAACAATATCTTCTATTAAATAATGAAATAGGTTGAAACAGTAAAACTGCAGAATTGAAACTTGCTCGAATGGTGGTAGCTATCTCTGAAAAGAGATGTGGCTGCTATGTGCATCCGTTTGAGCAGAATGGATTAAAATGAGGCTCCATAGGCCTTTTTGATATTACTTATGAATTCCAAAACCCTAGACATCCAAAAACCTAACCCTAGAAGGTGAAACGCCAAAAGTTATGTGGGCCCTATAGGTAAGTTGGTGTAATTTAGTACCTCAACTTCCTAGGGCTGTAACTTTTGCATACGACCTCCGTTTTAGGCACGTGATAGCCTGTTGGAAAGGTCTTTAAGATAAATACACATTCCTCCATCAGACTCTGACTCTATTTATAGTCTAATTGTGCCGAGTAAAAAAAACAACGTTTAGGGGCCCAAAATAGCCCTAGAAGTACAACAAGATGTGCTGACATGAAAACATACAAAATAAGCCAGTTGGAATAGGCGAGAGGCCACCCGTATCCACCTGGAGAATGTGTGAGGCTTAAAACAACCCAAGAAGTATAGAACTCACAATTACAAATCATTACAGAAAGACATGTTGAATAAAAAACGGACTCGAGGAGCCAGTTGGATAGTTGGGTGGCCACCAATATCCACTTGGATCAATCCTCCCCCCTTAGGAAGCAATGGTCTCCATTGCGCTGACTTCCCCCATTTGGTGAGGAAACTTCTGTTGGATTTGGCCCTGGGTGAGCCACTTTCCTTGGTGTAGGAGTTGCCCTGCCTTGACAACCCAATAAAGCTGGATCCACTGCTAGCAAGTGCCCTTGACTTGTGTGTCCACTATGTGATCGATGGATACTTGTTCCATGCAGTCAGGGTTGAGCTATGTTGGTGTCAGTTGTTCGGTGATCTCAAAGGTGTCCAATAATGGTGGAAAATATGGTCAAAGGAGGTCCACATTGAATACTGGATGCAAACTAAGGAAGGTTGGCTTGTTGAGCTCAAAAGCATTGCTACCCACAACCTTGGCAATAGTGTAAGTCCCATAATGAAGTGGGAGAAGATTCCGATGGGGCCCGGTGAGATGCTCCTTCTACAAATGTAACCATACTTTGTCGCCAACCTGAAACTAGTGTGGTACCCTTTGTTTATCATGGCGCTGCTTGTACTTAGCATTGGATTTATCCAAAATCTCCTAGACCTGTTGGCAGATGTGTTGAATCTGCTCAATGAATATGGTGGCTTTGCCGACCGCAAATTGATCAGGGGAAGAGTTTTTTTTGTACAGTGGCAAGAGGAAGTGCAACATCAATGGGTCCCAAGGGTTGGAATCCCACACCCACCTGAAATGGGCTATGGCCGGTGGAACTATGGAGAACCCTATTGTAACTGTGTTGGACATATGGGAGACTCTCGTCCCATGTACGGGGATGCTTAGAATTGTACATTCCTAGGATGTGCACAATCATCCAATTGACGGCCTCGGTTTGGCCATTGGTTTGGGGGTGGAAAGAAGTGGATTTTTTTAGCTTGGTGTCCAACACAAACTAGAGACTCGACCAAAAGTTGTTGAGGAACATGTTGTCCTGGTCGAAGATGATGGTTTGTGGTATCCCAAAGTGAACCTAAACTCGTTCGAAGAAGAGCTTGGCAATATCTGTCGCTGTGACATTCTTCTTATAGGCTATGAGGATGGCCATCTTCGAAAACTTATCAACGACCACAAACACACAGTCATTTTCGTGCTTGGTGGATGACAAACCAGACATGTAATCCATGGAGATGGATTCCCATGGCTTCTCAAGAATAGGAAGAAGGGTGTATAAGCCTTGATTTTTTATGGTTGGCTTGGCAATGTCGTAGGTAGTGCAAGATCTGATATACTTGCTGATGTCTTGTCGAAGTTTTGGCCAATAATTTTTTTTTTGAAGAATAGCCACAGTTTTCTCTACGCCAAAATGTCCTGCCACCTGACTGTAGTGGGCTTCCCAAATCAGCTTTGCATGCTCACTTGTAGGAACACAGAGATGGTTTAGGTGGAATAATAGTTCATCTTGAATGTGAAAATTAGTGATAGTGGTGGCTGTACCCAAGAGGTGATATGTGGTGGCGAAGTCCAGATCTTGTTGGTGAAGTTGGGGCCACTCCGATGTTTCATGTCCACAGGAATGGAGCACAGTGGTGAGTGCAGCCATAGGAGGCCGACTGAGGCAGTCAGCGACATGATTGTAGATACATGTCTTATACTTGATGTTGAGATGGAACTGCTGCAGGTAGGTGGACCACTTCTGATGGCGGTGATTTTGCAATTTCCCCTGTGTCTATATGAACTGCAGAGGATTGTGATCAGTGTGTATGATCGTCTCTTTCCCTAGAATGTAATGTTTCCATTGATGGCAGGCTTGTAAAATGGAATACATTTCCTTGCCGAAGAGTGTCTCACTATGGTATGTCACCAAATGCTCGTGCTGAGTGAGAACTGCGCCCACAACATCGTCAGATGCATCAGTCTCAATCTCGAATGGTTGTTGCAGATTGGGCAAGGAGAGTATTGAAGCTGAGAACAAACAATGTTTTAGATCTTTGAATGTTCGTTGATGATCCTTCCCCTATATGAACTTGGCCCTACCACCGCCCTTGGTCACCTGGTTGAGGGCCCATGCAATATGGGAGAATCCCAACATGAACCGTTAGTAAAAATTGGCTAGTCCGAAGAAGCTCTAAAGCTTGGTCGGTATGGTCGGTGCTAGTCAGTCATGGATGACTTGGATCTTAGCTGGATCAACATGTACCCCATACTCATCAACAATGTAACCCAGTTATTGGACCATGTTCATGCCAAAAGAGCATTTTTCCAAGTTTGCATAAAGCTTGTGCTCCCACAGAGTGCTCAAAACCTGTTGAATATGTCGCATGTGCTCCTCCCATGTTCTACTGAAGATGAGGATGTCATCCAAATATAATACCACAAAGGAGTTGGTGAAAGGTCTCAATACATTGTCCATCAACCTCATGAAAGTGGTTGGTGCATTTGTTAAGCCAAAGGGCATGACTAGCCATTCGTAGAGACCTTCTTTAGACTTGAAGGTTGTCTTACAGACATCGGTTGGTTCGATGGGAACCTGGTGGTAGCCAGACTTCAAGTCAATCTTGTTGAAGAAATTTTCCCCCTTGAGTTGATCAAGATGGTCATCAATCCTGGGAATGGGGTAGCGGTTCTTGACTATGATTTTGTTTAAGTCTATGTAATCAATGTAGAGTCGTCAAGTCCCATCCTTCTTCTAAACCAATACAATCATGCTTCTGCAAGGGGATGAGTTGGGTCTGATGTGCCCCTTTTGAAGAAGCTATTGGATCTGACGCTTGATTTCGTCATTCTCCATCAACGAGCGCTGATAGACTGGTCCATTAGGTAGAGGTGTGTTGGGGGTCAGATCAATTAGATGCTTGACTTGAAAGTGTGTCGGTGCCTCTTTAGGTGAGACGAATATGTCTCTGTATTCTTCCATGATCCTGTCCACTTACTTCTGCTTCAAAGAGAGGCATTGTGTAGAGGCCACAGATGTGGCAGTGACCTTCTGCTTACTATGAGCATGGATCACAAAGAAGACAAAGTTCCCAGTCTGTGAAATGACCTTACTGCATTACTTAGCAGAGATTAAAGAAATAGCAGTAGGCGGTACCACCTCTGGGATCTTGTACAATTGTCTACCCAAAGTAATAATAACACTACGGGGTCTAGACTCATACATAGCATGACACTTCCACATATATGGTTTTCCTAAAAGAACATCACAAACTTCAAGGGGAGAAATATCACACAGTACCTCATCTTTGAAAGGCTCAATGTCGTAGGGCAAACAACACTGTTGGCTGACACAGAGATCTCTCCCTTGACGAAGCCAGTCGATGGTGTAGGGTTGCAGGTGCAGTGTCATTGGTAGGTTTAGCCGCTAGATAACCTCTGATGAAATCAGGTTCTTCTGACTACCACTGTTGAAAATGAAATGAATCAGAGCCCCCCTTGACCCACATATGCGAGTGAAAGAGGCATTTCCCTTCGTCTGGTTCTTCTGGTTCGCTTGGTTGGACTTTGGTGGTAGCGACCATGGCACTGGGTTCAACATTGATAATTTGCTTCCCTCCTTCAAGATTTGACTTGGAATCAGAACTAGCCTCTGACTCAGAAGCCTTCAGCTCGACCACAAGGGACTGCTTGGAGCAACATTCGTTGATGTTGTACCAAGGACCTTTATGATACTCACACCATTTTCTCATGTCCTTCTTTGTCTTCTCATTGCCCTTCTTGTGTTGCGGCTTGGATGAATTGTCCTGAGGGTGGCCATCTCAACTTGGTCCCTTTTTGTGTGGGTTGGGGTTTCCTTTGCCCTGTTTCAGTTGTGAGGGGTTTGCAGATCCAAACTCTCATTGTTTCTACTTAAATTTCTGCTCGATCTTGACAGCATATCTATAAGTCGTTCCCAATGAGGCGATGTCCAAGAACTCCATTTCTGTTTGAATGTATCTATGAAAATAGTCACAATATTTGAGCACCAGATGATGCTCATGATCTTTGATACCCAATTTGGTGCATAGGGTATGGAAAATATTGGTGAAGTCTGGTATTGTCTGGTCCCTTTCTTTATGTAGGGTGGTCCATCTGGTGTACTGGTCCTTGTAGCTTCCAACATGGTAGTATTGTTCTGTAATGGAATCCTGGAAGGAATCCCATGTAGGGGCCATGAAAAAAAATGTAGATTCCTCCATGTCCCTTTGCTAAGAGTAAGTATCCCACCACTCTTTAACATGGGGAGCGACTTTGAGGATTGCAAAAGTGATCTTTTCCCTATCGGAAAAATTATGGACCGAAAAATATACTTCGAGAAGATTCAACCATTTATCGAAAACATCCGCATCTATCAGTCATTCAAATAATGGAATATCAAAATTTACCTATACCTTGAAAGGGGTTGCATGGTCGCTTCATGGAGATGCTTCTCCCGTGGGCAACCGTCGAAGGATCTGCGTGAAGTTATCCATCATTTCGTTCCTTTGTTGCGTGAGGGCTTCCTCAAGCAACATTTTAATAGAATCTCCTACTCCATAATATTTATTTTTGTCTCCCATGGGTTGTTGTCAGGCTTGGCATGGTCGATCTGCTAATGGCTCGATTGGTTCAAGTCCCAACTTCTTGTACCCAGACCTTGTCAGGGACATGCACAAAGAAAAATAAATGAAGAGCAGACCGCTCTGATACCACTAATACAGATTTATGAGCGGAACGAACTCATTAACATATTGAATACAATAAACACAAATATAGGAAGAATAACACAAATATCCAGTGAACAATATCTTCTATCAAATAATGAAATAGACTGAAACTATAAAACTGCAAAACTGAAACTTGCTCGAATGTTGGTAGTTATCTTTGAGAAGAGATGCGGCTGCTACGCGCATCCATATGAGAAGAATGGATTAAAATGAGTCTCCATAAGCCTTTTTTATATTACTCATGAATTCCAAAACCCTAAACATCCAAAAACCTAACCCTAGAAGGTGAAACACCAAAAGTTATGTGGGCCCTATAAGTAAGTTGGTGTAATTTGGTACCTCAACTTCCTAGGGTCGTAACTTTTGCATACGACCTCTGTTTTAGGCGCGTGATAGCCCGTTGGAAAGGTATTTCAAAGAACTACACATTATGCCATCATACTCTGACTTCTACTACAATCTGATTGTTGTGAGTAAAAAAAACAACATTTAGCGACCCAAAACAACCCTGGAAGTACAACAAGATGTGTTGACATGGAAGCATACAAAATAAGTCATTTGGATTAGGAAAGAGGCCACCCATATCCACCTGGAGAATGTGTGAGCCTTCAGACAACCCCAAAAGTGTAGAACTCACAATTATAAAGCAGTATATAAAGACATGTCGAATCAAAAATGGACACGACGAGCCAGTTTGAATAGGTGGGTGGCCACCAATATCCACCTGGATCAATCAAACTATTCATTATTCCATCATTTAAATTTCTCCAAACTTCTCAATTTAGAACATTATGTGCAATCATACTCATAATCGAAACAACTTTCCATTCAACAATACTGTTAAGAAAATGCTTGGTCTTTAATTTATTTTCTTTCCTTTTAAGAATTTAAAGAAAACACACAGCAACATTGTTCCACCTCTGCATCACTATAAAAATAGCATCCATCGTCTACCAATTCATGATTGACCCAAATTAAAATATACACATGTCCCTTCCCAAAACATACCCAATTACACACTTTCTTCATCATATCAACCAATAAGTTTTTGCAACAAAACCACAGTCAACATAAAACTCGAGCCTCATCGCTATCAATGTAACCATTTACAATATGCACGATGATTCAATAATATATGCACAGTGAACATAACCAAATACACACAGTCACCATTTCCATAATTAGCTATAACCCTAATCGGGCCTAGCGAAACACACAGGTGTTTCCAATTTGCAATTATGACGACGTTGTAAGAACACAGTGAGTGGAAACATAACGAGAGGATAACAACCCTCGACTGTATATAATTACTCATTCCCAATTGTAACTCTTCAACAAATTTAATCATAGAAATACGAGATAGGGATTCGACGAAAAATTCCATAACCACTCCACTTGATAAACCAATATTTGACAACCAAGAAGATGCCCAAAGGGAGCAGAACAATTGGAGATTTAAAATCGGGCTTTGTCACAAAAAAATACAAGGAGACAATCAAGAGCATGATCATTTAACAATAGCACAGAGAATTGGAGGTCCTCAGGGACATATCAACCACAAGAAAAACCCTTTCGATACAAACACAATAGTAAGCCATAGGGTCCCCTTATAACTCCCAGTCTGGGCAATGGGACAACAGTTAGCCACAGAGGAAGACAACAGCAGGTAGGGTATAAAAGGCCAGTGCACATAGTGCATTTTACACCTACAGAGGAGAGGCGAATGTTAACTGAACATTGATAGTTACAAAGAACACATGGAGATATAACCTCTGTCTATTTTCTTAAGAGTCGAACCATTTGACAACAATACGAGTGAGGATGCATAACACCGAGGCATAACTTATATCATCCCACAACCATACAGTATATATCAACGTTATGGCCACCCTAAGACTGATTCTTGAGATACTTTGGTGCCAAGACAATGAGAATGAGCCCACGACCATGACTCTGATATGAAAAATACATAGCAACCGAATGGCAATCTGAATGCAACTGAATAGGGTTACACTAATGACTGTGAGGAAGCAATCAACAATAATACATAGAGCAAAACCCTCCACCATTAATACAGAGCGGCATATAACCAATTCAATTATTATCCACAGAGGCCCACCACGATTTTAACTCACAGGGCAACCAGTGAATGCACAACTCACCCAAAAACCAATTCTTTTGCTTGCAATCTGAAATAATTACACAGTCATATCAGAGATAAATAACACACATTTACACAGTTGAAATTCTCAGGAGCACACAAACCCAAGCATTACTAAGCCTTTTTTTGTCCATACACAAAGCATAATTCATGAATGGAGTGAAAAAGAACCATACCTGTAATAGAGAGCTTAAAAGGGCGAGTTAGCTGAGCGTTTTTCTTCCCAAGCCTGAAATGCGAAGCTTAACCACCAACAAACTGAAATGCAACAAAGAACAATACTAGGGTGACGGCCGATGGGGGGAGTATGGAGTGACGTGCATTTACTGCACGTTGCTTCCATCTCCTATCCTATTAAATTCGAAGTACAAGACAACTAAACATTCACCATTCATTAAACCATGTATTCAATGCCCAAACCATTGAAATTTGCGACGATATTCCTTGCCCAATGCGCCACCCAAACATCACACGTTAACCTTTGCCAAGTTTTTATGCCATATCATATGTATTTCAATGTTACATGTGCCCCAAAATAAATCAAATGAAAATTGCATAG
>JASDQU011027684.1:0-14420 GCA_032191745.1 Picea mariana | reverse complement strand
CATTAAACCATGTATTCAATGCCCAAACCATTGAAATTTGCGACGATATTCCTTGCCCAATGCGCCACCCAAACATCACACGTTAACCTTTGCCAAGTTTTTATGCCATATCATATGTATTTCAATGTTACATGTGCCCCAAAATAAATCAAATGAAAATTGCATAGCCACTAACCAACCATATAATAGTTAGGACTAACACTAACATCATTTACTTTTCCATTTCCATATAATCCTTAACATGGCTCAAACATAGATCATTTCCTTTTAGGATTTTTTTCATGAGTTTCCTTTCTTTGTTGGCCAGGTAGTCGATCGTGACAATTTGTGACATGGTTTAAATCGTAGCAACTGTAAATACATGCCCATCATAATCATGAAAAGAAAATAATGCTTTGTATTGTAGAAACATCCCATAAAATGCATCATCCACCTGTTACTATGTCAAAATGAAACCAAGACTGCATTATCAACCATGTAGGATTGTGTAAGCAGTGTCGAAACAACAGCAAAAAAATGTGTGATATGTCTATCTTTGAGCCTCCAGTCTACAAGGGGGTCCCACCTACTAGTATTATATTATTAGCATAGTTTAAATAATAGGGCTTAAGCAATACTTTGCGGGCGAAATTCCTCGTTGTGATTTTAATCGTCAACAAACTGGCGACTCCATAGGGAAATTTGTTTCCAATAGATTAAGAACTCAAAACGTCTAGTTTTGCAAACCAAGTAATCATCAGGTCAAGAAGAAATAAATCAGAATGATTATGCAACAGGGGGAAGTGAGAGGATTTAATGAAAAGATGACCGAGAATTTGGGAATAACTCATGGAAAGTGTTAAGTATGAGGGGGTTTATCTCTGTAAGCATAATCATTCAACCAGAATTTTCTCTCAACTTCAAGGAGAAAATTTTTCTTAACTTTCTCTTTTGAATCTCAAAATGGATGAAGAAATGGAAAGTAGGAGCGAGATGTAACCAACTATCTCATAAAACAACAGTGAAAGCAGATAACAAATTCAATGATGCCTTCAGGGGGAACATCATAACATTCATGTAAGCTTGATTGTCATTGATTAAAAATACTTTGCAAGAGTTTCGATGTGGCAGAACTGATCCAACATTTTATTCTTAACAAAAATTGAAATCAAAAGAACAAAAAGAAAGAAATGTCATAACAGAAATGAAACTGCATAATTGAAAACAACAGAAAAGGGAAAACTACTACAGTAAAAGCATAAATGAAAACTACAGTAAAATCATAATTGAAATGACAGAAATGAAAATAACAGAAATGAAAACTACTAAAATGAAAGCATAATTGAAACTACGAAAATACAGAACAATCAAAACAACGTTAAACTTTTCAAGTTGGTTCCACGTAGTGTTTTAAGTGAGAACCGTTAGTGTTGTAGGAAAACAATCACTCTTGTAAATCCTTTAGAATGTAAGAGTTTGCACCCATGACAAAAGCGATCTTGAAAGGACCCAACCATAATTTTTGAAACTTTGAGTGTCTTCCCATGTCAGCATTAGCTGAATCCCACATCAGTACCTTCTCATTGACTTTAAATTTGACAGTTTTGACACTCTTGTTGAAATACTTTTTAACAATCTATTGTCTCCTTTTCATATTACCCAAAGCAAACATCCTTTGCTCCTCTAAATCCAGGAGTGCATTCATCCTTTGTGAAACATTAGAAGAATTTAATTCTTCGACTTGTAGCATTAAACTTAAGGAGGAAAGTTCCAGCTTAGTAGGCATAATGGCTTCTTGACCATAAACAAGTTGGAAAGGAGTGCAACCAGTGCTCACCTTGGTGGTAGTTCGATCTGCTCAAAGGGCGTAAGTGAGGAGAGTGTGCCATTGACGAGGCTTATCTTCGATGAGCCTTTTGACAATTCTCACCGGATTCTTGTTGGTAGACTCGGCCTACCCATTTCCTTGGGGGTAATAAGTTGATGAGGTAAAATGTTTAACCCCCAACTTAGCTAAAAATTGGGTCAGCTTAGAAAAAATAAAAGCGGGACCATTGTTTGTAATAATTTCCAAAGGAAGACCAAATCTGGAAAAGATGTTATTTTCAAGGAAAGAAATCACCTGATCATCTGTTGAATGTTTAAGCGGGACAACTTCAGCCCATTTTGTAAAATAGTCTGTGGCTGTCAAGATAAAGACTTGTTCTGCTGAAGACAGAGGATTAATAGGACCAATAAAGTCTAAACCCCATTTTGACAAAGGAAAGTCTGGGAGGACATGTTGTAACGGCATGGCTAAAAGGCATTCTTTCCCAGCAAATTTTTGGCACTTGTCACAAGATCTCGAAAAAACATAAGAATCACGAAAGATTGAAGGCTAATGGTATCCTTTTTTGATAATCTTAAAAGCAATGGTTTTAGCAGAAAAATGACCTCCTACGTGAATAACAGAATTTGAAGAACCATGAGTTTCTTGCAACAGTTTTTGTGTTTCCTCATTGTTTACACAGCGAAGCAACATACCATCATGAGCAGATCTTGTAAACAAGAAGTCTCCTATAATGATGTATCTAGCAGATTCAATACGAAGCCTTCTTCTTTGATGAGTGTGCAAGTTATCTGGACATCTTTGATTTTTCAAATAGTGAACCAAATTCTTATACCAAGGATGTTCAGACACAGGAAGGATCTGATTATCAATGTAGAACAATGTTGATAGAGAACTATCATGTTCATTAATTTATTCACTAGTTTCAGCATGCTGAGCAAAGTGAAGGGCTAAGTCACGTCCCTTGATGGTGGTAGAAGTCACGATAGTTAAATCATGCTCCTGGATCTTGGCAAGCCAATGTGCAAGCTACCCTGAAAGATAATTTTGTGAGAGCAAAAACTTGACAGCGGGGAAAGGTACTTTTACCAACCTATGCTTACCTAAGATGAAGTGGCGAAATTTTTCAACAACTTTAACAAGAGCGAAAGCATGTTTTTCAATAAAAGAATATTTAAACTCATCATCAGACAAGCTTTGACTCATGTAATCTATTGGTTTTTCATTACCTTGGTCATCACTTTGCATGAGGATAGCAGAAACTATTTCCTCTGTGGCATTAGTATATATCATAAATTCTTTCTCAAAATCCGGCTTCGCCAGAACCAATGGCGAGCTTATTGCTTTCTTGATCCCTACAAAATCATCTTCGACATCATCTTTCCAAGAGAAGGAACGATCTTTCTTAAGCAGATTATGAATCGGTTTGACCATTACAGCAAAATCAGGAACAAACCTATGGACAAAGTTAATAACCCCCATAAAAGCTTGAACCTCCTTCTTGGAAGTGGGAGCAGGCAAATTTAGGATAGCAACAATCCTTTCAGAATCAATGCTTATTCTTGAATTAGAGACAATGTGTCCAAGGAGCTTGCCCTTGGTAACGCCGAAAATAGACTTAGAAGGATTTAGAGAAATGCCAAATTTCCTACATCGCATGAGAACTCTTTTAAGATGACGAAAATGATCTAATCGATTCTTAGAGTACACAGTTAAGTCATCAAGATAAATATGAATAATCTTACCAATCAAATCGTCAAAAACTATTTGCATAGCTCTTTGAAAAGTGGCACCTGCATTAGATAAGCCAAAAGGCATATGTTCATAAGCAAAAGTGCCCCAACGAGTAATAAAGGTGGTTTTATATTTATCTGTCCTTTTTACCATGATTTGATTGTAACCATAGAATTCGTCAAGTAAGGACATCATCTATGGCCCTTTGCTGCAAAATCATTTCCATATTACGGAGAGGAAAGTGATATTTTATACTAGCCTGATTCAATGGGCGAAAATCTACGAATAATTTGATTTGATAAGTTTTTTTTCGAACAGGAACCAAATTAGAAACCCATTCTGAATACTTAACCAGAAAGATAATCCCAACCTTCAAGAGTTTTTCCAACTCCTTTCAAATAGTTGCTTCCATTGCAGGATTAATAGGTCTTTGTTTTTGCCTAACTGGTTTTATGCCCTCCTTGATAGGAATGACATGTTGTACAAGAGTGGGATCAAAACCACGAATATCCTCATAAGACCAAGCAAAAACATCTTGAAATTCACCAAGCAATTTGGCAAATTTCAATTTTTCTTCCTTAGAACATTGGGCACCTATTTTAACATTCTTTGGAGACTCGGGTGTTCCAATTTTCAAGGAAATGGTTTCACCCACCTTCCTTTTCGACTCCTCTTCTTTATGTTTCTCTTTGTTGCCTACATCACTCGATGAAAATGAACTTTCTAGAGGATTCAAGCCTTTAGGAATCTTGTTATCTTCCATTGATATAATTTCCTTAGGGTGTTCATTTTGAATGAAAGCATAGATGCTCTCATCACTAGGGAAGACCTACCATGATTCTATATTGTCAGGGATATGTGGACGATATAGAGATTGAAAAGTACAATCAGGTCTTTGTGGTAGAAGTTGTTGATTAGGAGAGGCTGCAAAAATAGCTAACTGATCAGCCATTGAGTTCAATTCTGTTTTAACATGAGTGATGTTGAAAGATAGTAGGTTCGAGATAAGTTCCTAAACAGTTTGGGTGTAGCGTTTCATCAACTTGTTGCTATGAGAGTATATCTTACGTATAAGGTTCACAACAAATTCGGAATCCCCAAAAATTGTAAGGTGACCACAACCTAGATTATAGGCGTTTTAAATGCCTAACCGTAATTCTTCGAATTCAGTGACATTGTTTGTGCAAGCAAACTCTAACCTATAAATTTTTTTATGAATTTTCCCCACAAGAGAGTACAAGATAATACCAATTTTGTTTCCTTCATTGGAGCATGAACCATCAAAGTGCATATGCCACATATTGTCGTCTAAGTCAATTTGTTCCAAGGTAGTGTTGTCCTCATCAACAAAGATGGAATACACTCCTAAGTCCTCCTCGATATAATTCACATTAGGTTGTGGGACACTCTCTATGTAAGATGAAATTCTTACCTGTCTAAGGACTATGATGTTTTTACCATTCCGAGGAACAGATAAGTGTGTCCCGTCGAGTGAGAGGTATCCACCCGTCAAAGTTTGCCAATCTCTTCCTAAGATGATCGAGTAGTTACTTACTGGCATATTGATTACCTAAATATTAAGGGTTGTCCTTATTTCAGGATGTGCGCACAAAACCAAGGTCACGTCCTTGATTTCACCTATGGTCGTTTGTTGTAGAGTATTATAAGAGAGCATGCCTTTGGCATTTTCATTTGTACAATACAAGCCTAGATCTTCCATAATAATCTTCGACATTACACTTGGGCCCAAACCGCCGTCAAAGAGGGAACAATGGGCAATCTTATCCATAATCTTTATAGAAATATAAAACAGGTTTTTTTTTACAGGGTACTAAAGTTATGTACACCTACTTTATTTACAGATGAATCCTCTTCATCTACCTCTTAAGAGAGGTTAGCTACAACAAAATCTTTTCATTCCATGAATTGTTTTAGATGCTTCTATTATCCAGGGACGACAACCATGTCCAGAAGGGCTGCATCTGCTTTAATGTTGGCCAATTGGTTTAGAATATTGTATTTGGAAGAGGGGAGAGGGGAGGTAGTTCCTTGATTGTGAGGAGCCTTAGGAACCTGAATAGTAGCAGCTAATGAGGATGAGCTTGGGCTAGAAGAATTCTGGGGAGGATGATATTTTCTTTTGGGAGCATAGGATTTATTCCTATTGTTGATGATCATGACATCTTTTGGCTCTGCAAAGTCTAGGACAACGATGGTAGTTTCAGGTCTCTTACCAAATATTTTATCTTTGGTACTCTTCTTTACCTCACATGTACTTTCCTCACGGTGTTCCTCGCAAAAGTTACACCAACTACGAGGCATGCTAGCTTGAGGTTGAAAATTATTTTCATTTGGATTTCTAAAGGGGGGTGCAGAAGAGGATGAAGCTCCAGGGGTAAGAGAGGAGACATTTCATTTTCTCTCATACGCTATCATACGATTATTCATGTCTTGTACAAGCTATAAGAGGGCGGACATGTCTGTCTTTTTAACTGAATCTCCCTTAGGAAGACTTGTTCATTCAAGTTGTTCTTCATACTCTAAACAAGTATGCAGAGCAGAACCAAGGTTATCAATGGCCTTTTCCTCAAGCCTATGACGGTAGGGGGAAGGTAATGCATTATAATAATGCATGAAAGCGGCTTGGTTATGAGGTTGAATGAGTTCATGGATTTGATTGTATAACTTGGTGAAACGCAAGTTGAAGGACTTGATAGTCTCACCATCCTTATAAGCGATGTTATTGTACTCCCGTAACTGCTCGACTAGGCTTTTGGATTGCCCATAGGTGGATTTGAACCAATAGACTAACTCCTCCCAAGTAGATAAAATATTAGGGGGGAGATAAAAGAAATTGGTCGCAACCTTCCCTTCAAGGGAATTGACAAATAAGTGTATACAAGTATCATTGTCATTGGCTCCTATGTTGTGACATGCATTAGAAAATGCCACCAAGTGTTCATTCCTAGTGACAATGTTATTCCTTGAAAACCTAGGGAGATTCTCTTTGAATTTAGGAAGTGAACGAGTAGCAGGTGCCATGTTAAGAGGGGAGGAAACATGCCACGAGGTGGTTGTAGCATCTTCTTCAGACTGAAAAAACCCATATTTTTTAATGACTTTGGTGGGGTTTGTGGTAGATTGGATAGGGACTTGGTGACTATACAAGCTACCAATCACTAACGAAGCTGAATATTGAGATGAAGAATCACCTCCAGTGCCACCAGATCCACCACTAGATTCCATCTTGTGGATAATAGATAAGGGAGAGAAAGACGAACTGGATGAATCAGACAAGGTTCTCCTTAGAGCACTTTGTTGGGTTGATAACACAATATTCATTCTTCCTATCTCAACAATAGGATTAATTCCAGGTGATAAACCTCTTCTTCTCCTAGAAACACGAGGGTCTAATGATATGAAAAGAAGATCAAAACTGAAGGAAAAGAAAGTTGTGGCTAATTCCTAAGTTGTCTATGTCTAGCTTCCCAACGTTCTTGGGAACTTATGTCTTGTTCAAATGTTGCCCATGAGCGATTAAGCTCAGCCCAGGTATTAGCAGTATCTAAGATGTTGTTAAACAAGTTTAAAGCAATGTTGGTCTGATCGTGAAGATTGGGCTCAATGTTAGGCTACCTTGCAATAGGTACAGTCATTAAGAAATGAAACATACAAAGAATCAATATTAGAAAAATAGATATATTCAATGGTAATCAAGCATAAAATTCAACCAGAGAGATATGGAAGATCTCCCTAGTATGGTCGCCAAATAAATGTTGAGGAAAAGAAATGAAATGATCTTACTCAAGCATTTTTAGATCTTGCTTGGCTAAGGCAAGATAAAAGGGAATATCACCCTATGTTTATAGCCTCAAAAATTGTTTCCTAATCCACAAGTATTGGTTACAAAGGCTTAGGTTGATTTTCTTATAAATAAAAGATTGCTGAAAAAATTGATATTTATATAATTTTCTGAATATAACATATGCAAAAGTAAATGTAGAGACAGAATCAAAAATACCAAGTCAATAATTAACACAGATGAGACAGAATGCAGTCGCTTATTTCATTCCAATTAATTAAAAGAATCATTTTCTTTACAAAATTCCCTGAGGAAGTTTGGACCAAAGTCAAACTTAGATGTCCCCGATGAAAACCATACAAAAAGACTTCGGACAGAAAGTAAAAAAAAAAATGAACTTTAAAAGCTGGATCAACTTGCCACAGATTGTTGCCCACTTGACTCTACACAATATCCTTTATCAGTGATGAAATTTAATTCACAAATAGACAAGCCTACATAGACTATCAAAGATAGATCAACACCTTTGAAAAACAAGTGTCTGAATGATGTAATTCAACCTTGAATCTTGTTGTCTACAATAGGACCCTGCTGTCATAAAAGACAATTAGGCTTTCAATGAATGAAAACTGAACTGTCTCAATAAAACTCAAGAGCAAACCTTGGTATGCTTTATCCTTCTATTCACCTCTTGTTCCTCCTTTTATTTTTGCATTTAAGCAATCAAAATTAGTTGAAGTAGTTAGACTAGCTCTTTTAGTTAAGTTAACTAAAACTCAACTAACTTTTAGTTTAGGGGAAAATTAATAAAATAATAATAAGGGTCTTTAATAAATAATAACTAGTAGGTGGGACCCCTTGTAACTTCCTTTAGTTTCTTAACAAACATAAACACAACTAGTCAATCAATCAAACACATATCTCCTTGTGGCTCCCATCATCATTCTCATAATTTGAAAATTAATATCAATGATATTTGAAACCATATCCAAAAAATAATATCTAAAATATCCAAAAATAGTGTGTTGTCCAAAAATTTCAACAGTCAACTGTTCTTAACAATCAATAAATAAAAACACTCTAAAACCATATTTGCCACTTTGGTAGGCAATTTTCCCTTTGTTGCTACTATCTCCCTTTGATTTATCTGAATTTTCCTTAGGCTGTGTGGAGCCTTTAGGCCTGATCTCACTAATAACATGAGAGCAATCATATCTCAAGTGCACGCGTGATGAAACGGATTTGGGAGTCACTTGCGGGAGAGGAGGGAGCAACAACAACTTTTCCTTTATCAGGTGCATGGTGGGCTTCAGTTTTTATTCTCTTGCTTGCATGGGAAGACTGTACAGGTGAGTGTGCAGGGGCAGCTTGGACAATTGGGTTAACCGGTGGAGGAGGAGCAGGTAGAGACAAATTGGGCCAGCCACGATGTTGGGAGACTGTTGGGTGGAAAATCTCTTGTTATACATCATTTTCAGGGACTTCAGGTTGTCATGAGACATTAGGGGGAACTGGGATACCGGGGACATGCAGAGGTTGGAAAGGAGGCATTTCTGGCCTAGGTTGGACCACTCCTTGTCCAATCCAGTTGAAAAATACAACTTGGAATAACTGGTTCAACTCTTGTGGGTCTACATCAAAATGTATCAAAAACCTTGGCCTTCTAGGGCCCATGTTCCAATTTCCTCTTCCATTGTTATTCCAGCCATGGTTTCCTCTGCTCAAAAATCTCATTCATGTATGCAGTGTTTATTAGCAACTAGTTTCTTCAACAAACCATATATGATGTATCTTTAAATATGAAAGAAAGTTTGGCTCAACAACACATCTGACTCATGAAATCCAATCCATAAAAATCGTCTAATACTTGTCAATGAGCAGGGGGTGAATAAGGGTTCTCGGATATATGAGGGGTTGTATTGAGCGAAAAGTGGTAAAATGAAGGGGGTAAATCATGATTACTGCTCAACAAATCATCAAACAATCAACTATATTGTAATAACCAAACATATCAATTGTAACTAATCTTTGTGTCATCCTTCAATTGCTATAATACAAAGTTTCCATTTAATTATAATTTAATTTTAAGAAGAGGGTGTGAATAGTGAATCTAGGAATATGAGGGGATTTGTAATGTGCGGAAAAGTGAGAGAATGGCGGGAAAATAATGAAAATTGTTCATAAAACAAATCAAGTAATCAATACCATAACTCTGTACTAAAATCAATACAAAAAATACCAACACCATATCAACAATTACTGTGTATCAAACTGTTCGTTGTTCCAACATTTAAATGTCTCAAAACTTATCAATTTAGAACACTATGCAATCATACTCATAATCGAAACAACTTTCCATTCAATAGTCCTGTTAAGAAAATGCTTGGTCTTTAATTTATTTTCTTTCCTTTTAAGAATTTAAAGAAAACTTACAACAACATTGCTCCACCTTTGCATCACTATAAAAATAACATCCTCTGTCTACCAATTCAAGATCGGCCCAAATTAAAATATACAAAAGTCCCTTCCCAAAACGAACAGACTTCCAAAACATACATGATTACACACTTTCTTCATCATATCAACCCATAAGTTTTTGCAACGTAACCACAATCAACATAAAACCCAAGCCCCATTGTTGTCGATGTAACCATTTCCAATATGCACAATGATTCAATAATATATGCACAGTGAACATAACGAAATACACACAGTCACCATTTCCATAATTAGCTATAATCCTGATCGGGCCTAGCGAAACACAGAGGTGTTTCCAATTTGCAATTAAGACCACGTTGTAAGAACACAGTGAGTGGAAACATAACGAGAGGATAACAACCCTCGACTGTATATAATTACTCATTCCCAATTGTAACTCTTCAACCAATTAATCATAGAAAGAGGAGATAGGGACTCGGCGAAAAATTCCATAACCAATTCAATTGATAAACCAATATTTGACAACCAAGAAGATGCCCGAAGGGAGCAGAACAGTTGGAGATTTAAAATCAGGCTCTGTCACAAACAAATAGAAGGAGACAATCGAGAGCGTGTTCATTTAACAATATCACAGAGAACTGGAGGTCCTCAGCGACATATCAACCACAGGCAAAACCCTTTCGATACAAACACAGTAGTAAGCCATAGGGTCTCCTTATAACTCCCAGTATGGGAAATGGGACAACAATTAGCCATGGAGGAAGACAATGAGGGGTAGGGTAGAAAAGGTCGGTGCACATAGTGCGTTTTACGCATGTAGAGGAGAGGCGAATGTTAAGTGAACAATGACAGTTACAAAGAACACACATAGATATAACCTATGTCTAGTTTCTTAAGAGCCTAACCATTTGACAACAATACCAATGAGGATGCATAACACCGAGGCATAACTTATATCACCCCACAACCATACAGTATACATCAACGTTATGGCCACCCTAAGACCGATTCTTGAGATACTTTGATGCCAAGACAATGAGAATGAGCCCACGACCATGACTCTGGTATGAAAAATACATAGCAACCGAATGGAAATCTGAATGCAATTGGATAGGGTTACACTAATGACTGTGAGGAAGCAACTGACAATAATACACAGAGCAAAACCCTCCACCATTAATACAAAGTGATATATAACCAATTCAATTATTATCCACAGAGGCCCACCACGATTTTAACCGACAAAGCAACCAATGAATGCACAACTCAACCAAAAACAATTCTTTTGCTTGCAATCCGAAACAATTACACAATCATATCAGAGAGAAATAACACACATTTACATAGTTGAAATTCTCAGGAGCACACAAACCCAAGCATTACTGAGCCATTGTTTGTTCATACACAAAGCATAATTCATGGATGGAGTGAAAAAGAACCATACTTGTAACAGAGAGCTTAAAAGGGCGAGTTGGCTGAGCATTTTTCTTCCCAAGCCTGAAATGCGGAGCTTAACCACCAACAGACCGAAATGCAACAAAGAACAATACTAGGGTGACGGTCGATGGGGGGAGTATGGAGTGACGTGCATTTACTGCACGTCGCTTCCATCTGCTATCCTATTAAAGGTGAAGTACAAGATAGCTAAACATTCACCATTCATTAAACCATGTATTCAATGCCCAAACCATTGAAATCTGTGATGATATTCCTTGCCCAATGCACCACCCAAACATCACACGTTAACCTTTGCCAAATTTTTATGCCATATCATATGTATTGCAATGTTACATGTGCCCCAAAATAAATCAAATGAAAATCGCATAGCCACTAACCAACCATATAATAGTAAGGACTAACACTAACATCCTTTACTTTTCCATTTGCATATAATCCTTAACATAGCTCAAACATAGATCCCTTCCTTTTAGGATATTTTTCATGAGTTTCCTTTTTTTGTTTCCGTTATGTTATTACTAACATATTTCTTGTATATATGTGGCCAAGTAGTCGATCATGATGATTTGTGACATGGTTTAAATCATAGCAACTGTAAATACATGCCCATCATAATCATAAAATAAAATAAAAAATGCTTTGAATTGCAGAAACATCCCATAAAATGCATCATCCACCTATTACTATGTCAAAATGAAGCCAAGACTGCATTGTCAACCATGTAGGACTGTGTAAGCAATGTCGAAACAACAACAGAAAAATGTGTGATATGTCTATCTTTGAGCCTCCAATCTACAAGGGGGTCCCACCTACTAGTATTATATTATTAGCATAGTTTTAATAATATGGCTTAAGAAATACTTTGCGGGCGAAATTCCTTGTTGCGATTTTAATCCTCAACACTTAGCACATTTTGGTCTAGTCTCTGGTCACTATTAGACATCAAGCTCACAAAATCCATTGCTTTCCAATGCCAAACAGAGGGCCAAACATAGGTCTTCAATCGGATGATTGTGCACATTCTGCACATGTACAATTCTAAGCATCCACGTACATGGGACGAGAGTCTCCCCTATGTTCAACACAATTACAATAGGGCTCTCCATAGCTCCATGAGCCATAACCCATTTCAGGTGGGTCTAGGATTCCAACCCTTGGGACCCATTGATGTAGCACTTCCTCTTGCCACCACACAGACAAACTCTTCCCTTGATCAGTCTACGATCGACAAGTCGGTAGATTCATTGAGCGAATTCAACACATCCGCGAACAGGTCCAGGAGATTTTTCAGAAATCCAATGCTAAGTACAAGCAGTGCCATGATCAACACAGGGTACCACACCAGTTTCAAGTTGGCGACAAAGTCTAGTTACATTTGCAGAAGGAGCATCTAACCGGGCCCCATCAGAAGCTTTGCCTGCTTCGTTATGGACCTTACACTATCACTAAGGTTGTGGGTAGCAATGCTTTTGAGATAAACACTCCATCGTTCCTTGGCCTGCACCCACTGTTCAATGTGGACCTCCTTCGACCATATTTTCCACCATTATTGGACACCTCAGAGATCGCAGGACAACTGACACCCACAGAGCTCAACCCCGACTACATGGAACAAGCATCCATTAATCAACTAGTGGACACATAGGTCAAGGGCACTCGCAAGCAGAGGACCAATCTTTATCGAGTTGTCAAGCTAGGGCAACTCCTACACCAAGGAAAGTGGCTCACTCAGGGCCAAATCCGAAAAAAGTTTCCTCACTTGATGGGGGAACTCAACGCAATGGAGACCATTGCTTCCTAATGGGGGAGGATTGATCCAGTTGGCTATTGGTGACCACCCACCTATTCCAACTGGATCCTCTTGTCCATTTTTAGTTCATCACGTTCTTTTGTACTTCTTTGCAATTGTGGGTTCTATGGTTCTGGGGCTGTCTGAATCCCTACACATATTCTAGGTGGATATCGGTGGCCTCTCACCTAATCCAACTGACTTATTTTGTATGTTTTCATGTCAGCGCATCTTATTGTACTTCCAGGGCCGTTTTGGAGGCCTAAACAATGTTTTTTTGGCTCACCACAATCAAACTATAGACAGAGTCAAAGTTTGATAGCAGAATATGTAGTTCTCTTAAAGACCTTTCCAACGAGATATCACACGCTAAAACGGAGGTCGTATGCAAAAGTTACGACCCTGGGAAGTTGAGGTACCAACTTACCCATAGGGGACCACATGACTTCTGACGTTTCACCCCCTACGGTTAGGTTTTTGGATGTCTAGGGTTTTGGCATTCATGAGTAACATCAAACAGGCCTCTAGAGCCTCATTGTAATTCATTCTGCTTAGACGAATGCGTGTAGCAGCCACATCTCTTCTCAGAGATAGCTACCACCATTCGAGCAAGTGTTTCAGTTCTGCAGTTTTACAGATTCAGCCTATTTCATTATTCAATAGAATATATTGTTCATTGGATATATGTGTTGTTCTTCATATCTTTGTGTTTATTGTATTCAGTCTGTTAATCAGTTCGTTCCGCTCCTAAGTTCGTATCAGATTCACTTCATCCAATGCATACAGAACTAGGACTCTTATCAATCTCTAACGAAAAAGATTCTTAATGGTAGTTGTAGAGTGAAATTGTATTCTTTTAGACATCTTTGTCAGACTTTTCAATAAAAAGAATGGTAAACATAGAGGAATGTTACCATTTAAGTGCATTAACAATCTGATGTGATAAAGATGTATAAATGAAAAACGTCCTTCACGGGTAATATACCTGTGAATCACCATTAGGGAAATTTGTCATTCCTTCTTCAACCAACTACTTGGGATACCTTGACTCCAGTTCAGATCTTGGTGTTCTGGGAGCAAAAACTGGTTGAAAATTTGCATGGGCATCTCTTCTTTCTTCCACCACCTTTCTCCATACACAGATAGTCTACATGTTGTACCTATTGAATGCTCCGTTACTTGAATTAAAACCTTTCCCACCACAGTTGAAAATCCATCAAAGTTTTGAGCAAACATTAAAGAAACTTGTTCATGGTAACCCTGTAACATTGAGCAAAAATTGAACCATCCTCCTCTTTTGAACCTTTATGAAATATCTAGGTAAGCTTCGAGAAAATCTATGCCCTCTAGTTCTAGTCGAGAAATCTTCCCTCTTATTAGGCGCCATAATG
>JASDQU011027683.1:31732-47202 GCA_032191745.1 Picea mariana | reverse complement strand
ACCAACTCCCTGGTTTCTCTAGCACCAACTACAAGGAAGCACCAACTCCCTGGTTTCTCTAGCACCAACTAGAAGGAAGCACCAACTCCCTGGTTTCTCTAGCACCAACTAGAAGGAAGCACCAACTCCCTGTGTTCAAGCACCCACTTGAACCTTTGAGGAAACCAGTCCTCCCTATCTCCTCCCAACCACCCTGAAATATAAATCTTTGCTACTGAAACTTATTACAGTGATATGATGTTCAACAATGGCTTACCAGACTCATCACTGTTCTGCTGCATTTCGTTGCTCTGTCTGCCTCATTTCCTTTCTGCACACATCACTTGCGCTGTCTGTTCTTCCGCTTTTTATGCTCTGTGTGCCATGTTCATTCATTGCACAGTTCCTCTTCTGTGCTATTCAACTGCTGCACTCTCCTCCTTCTTCACACATGAATCGCCTTCACCAACAACAACCACAGCAAACTCCAATAGCAACAACAACCCTTCTCTTCTCTGTACCGTGTATATATATAGCTTCTGTGCATCTTGTGCATGTAATATTCACCATTCCTTTGCATGCTCATACCACGCCAATCTCTTCCACCTCTTGAGTGCTCTGCGTGATCATCATCGTAACTCTTCAGCTTCTCTGGCCGTTTTCCCATGCGTTCAGCATCACTGGATGTTATGTTGAGATTCCTCAGCCTCTCTGGCAGTTGAGACTCTTCGTCTTCTCTGTGACAGTTGAGCTCACCTTCTCTGTTTTAGTTACAGGCTTCCACGCTCATCCATCTATCAATCCCTTCTAAGAATAGTCTTCCTTCACTTGGACGAAGCTTGGAGACTCTTCTTCTCCTCTGGCGATCACATAGGGGTCTCTTCGAATTCTCTAGCAGACGCCATCAATGGTTTCTGGTAGTTTCACTGTGTCGTGCATTGGTAGCCCTCCGATCAACACTTTATTTGACGGTTCAGATTCCTAATGTCAATAATCTTTGACATGTCCAACTCTCGATCCCCGAAACTCCGACAAGGACTGGAATCAACGGTCCAGATTCAACCTTAATATGACGGCTCAGATTACATCGCGATTTCACATATCGTGATATTGGGATTCCTGATGTCAATAATCTTTGACATGTCCAACTCTCGATCCCCGAAACTCTGACAAGGACTGGAATCAACAGTCCAGATTCAACCTTAATCTGACGGCTCAGATTACATCGCGATTTCACATATCGCGATATCGAGATTCCTGATGTCAATAATATTTGACATGTCCAACTCTCGATCCCCAAAAATCCCACAAGGACTGGAATCGATGGTCCAGATTTGATATTGATTCAACGACTGCGATTTAAGTCGCGATTTTTCATATCGCGAAATCGAGATTCCTGTTGCATTGTTTCTTTGACATTTCCAACACACGATCCTCGAAACTCCAACATGGTGTAAGTCTGCTGACATCACATGTGTTAAATAACTGCCACGTGTCACCTTGATTCATGACTTACATGTGCTTGGCATGTTGAATTAGTTTGACACTTGTCATTACCTGGTTGTGCCACGTGTTCCTAGCTGACGTGGTTTGCTGACATGAGTCGGATCGACGGTCTAGATCACATCTTGATTTGACGATTCAGATTCAGTTGAGATTTTGCATATCGCAAAATCAAGATTTCTGTGGATGATATTACTTTTCATCTCCAACTCTCGATCCCCGAAAATCCGACAGGGAGTCGGGTCAATGGTCCACATAACCCCCTGAGATGGACGGTCCTCCTGCTTTCAGGATTTGTGAGCCCTCTACTCCTTGCACTTTTAAAGTAATATCTTCTTGGGATAAGTTTACTAAGGCTATAAGGAAATAATTCTATCCACTGGAACATACACAAACGATGATAATTGAGTGGATACATATGAAACAGGGTAAAGGCCAAAATATTCAAGCATATATACAAGAATTCAAAAAGAAGGAATTATCCCTAGGAATTCCATTTAATACTCATGAAAATCTTCTAAAATATATTGGTGGCATGCACTCATATCTTCATCACACTATTCTAATGTTAATCCCTACTAACATTGATAAGGTTTTAGTATAATCTACATATATAGAGGCTAGTAAGGGTAAGCATGTGAGTGAATATAAGAATCCATTCAAGTTCTAGAAGAAACTGAAAGGTAAATGGAAGAGTAAGAAATCAACCACAGTGAATCACATTGAGGGAAGACCTACATGTTCCCACTGTAAGAGAAAGGGACATGAGGAATCACAGTGTTGGAAGATGCATCCAGATCTACGACCAAAGAAATTTAGGGATAAAGGAAAGACGAAGACTATTGCATCAGCTCATCAGGATCTAGGGTCGTATTCCAGAGATGAACCCAAGA
Source organism: Picea mariana (assembly GCA_032191745.1). Taxonomy (NCBI): domain Eukaryota; kingdom Viridiplantae; phylum Streptophyta; class Pinopsida; order Pinales; family Pinaceae; genus Picea; species Picea mariana. The sequence continues at coordinate 44,827 of JASDQU011027683.1, read as the reverse complement.
TCATTGCCATAGGAAGCATATATATATAAACTATCAATTCAAATTATTTAGTTCAATCTGTCAAGATGGAAAGTGATATTGATCAGAAGAAAAGGAGCAAGATTTTTCATGTCAGGGTTATAGTCAAGCATACAAAGGTAGATACTTTATTTGACAGTGGATCTCAAGTTAATCTAATATATGAATCAATTGTTAAGAAGCTAGGATTGAATATGACACCTCATAAAAAAACCATATACGTTAGGTTGGGTGTGTGATGATGATAAGTTGTAAGTGACAAAGCAATGTAAGATTAGGTTCACAATTGCAACTAAGTTCTTTGACAAGGTCAAGTTAGATGTTGTGCCTATTTATATTTGTGACATTGTCTTGGGTAGTCCATACATATTTGATAGGAAGTTTGTGTTCTATCAAGAAGAAAATAAGTATCACCTTTTTAACAATGGGGTTGAATATATTTTCAGAGCTCATCACATGTTGGATGTATGAGCTGACTCGGGTTCTACTTTAGTTCCCCAACAAAACCCTTTTCACCATCGACCCTTCTGGTAAACCAGAAGGCTACACCATGGACATAGTGTACAACATGTTAGAAAAACATGATCGCGGAGCAATAAAATAAAAACAAATGTGGAAATAAAACAAAGAAGATACATAATACAATAGAGACATAGATATACAAGGTTCAACCCAGAGAAATTTCCAGGTCCTTCCTTTTTATTATCCAACAAATGAAGGGATAGAACCTACAACACACCCGTTGTAACTTCCTCTTCTTTCTCTTACAGTATCCTCTTGTATAATGCAATATTCACAATGATGCATAGCCACAATACATTTCCCTCATAAAAGAGGGTTTCCTTCTAGGGAAAAAAATCCCAACATAACTTCTACCATTAGATCTATGACCTTAAAATGAACAATCCATATTTACTATGAAATTACAATATACATTTACAAGGAAATTTTTCCTTCGAGGGATTCACCCCCGAACCCCCATTAGGGAACCTTGTCCCACGAACCCCCGCCAGAGTCCCTCTTCCCCCTTGACCCCCCAACTGGGGGGATAGCCTCCCTGGACCCTGGGAAAGCCCCCCCGCAACCCCCCCCGCGTGGAGGAGTTTACAGTGTTCCAGGGTGTATAGTCTTCATGGAGTATAAACATGGTTGAAAACAAAGACCTATGAAACATGAAGATAATCAGGCTCCACAACCAACACAACATAGTCTCACCCGAGATGGATTATGGGTGAATGAAGGATACACATGTCTGTAGTAATGGAAGGGATCAGGGATGTTCCTTTTACTTCTACTTCTATTTTAACATGCATCATACCATATACTTCACTATACCATTCATCTAACTTTATCAGTTAGTTCATTCTACATTATTAGTGTTGAAATGGACACTTGAAATTAAGAGGGGGGGTGAATCAGTGTCACAAAACTTTGGACAATTTTCCACTTTTCATAAATTAACTAAACAACATATGTTTATTTCAAATTTTCAACCAATATATACAAGAATGAATATTTTATTTATTTATTTAACTTGAATGAATAGATAATATGAATCTTTGAATATCTTCATCTTAAGGAATTATGAGATACCCGACTCTTTGTTACAAGAACCAGGTTGTAGTTCTCAGATCCAACTGAGAAATGAAGAATCTAATCCTCATAACAAGTCCCAACTTGTTGATCTCAGATCCAACTGAGATGTGAGGAATCCAATCCTCATACAAGACCCAAATTGTAAACATGCACCAACCTGATATAATGAACCTTCATTCAATCCATTATATATAAATATATATACTTCAACAAATTCAACTACACATCTTCTCATCATTCTTTCTTGTTTATATAGTCTTCCAACTGGTGCGAATTTGAATCATTGTGTCTTTTGATATTTGAGCCATTGTACCTTTTCNTCATAATGCTCATGAATTAACTCTCTTTTAATCATGTCTGTGTGTCAGTTCTTTTGTCTTCATGAGTTGATAACAGACATGGATCGACTCATTATATCATACTCATGCTTCTGTTGTGTTCTTAGTTCACCAATAGATCATATTTGATCTTTTATCAATTCTCTGTATTGTTCTAGTGTTAAATCTGTCGAATTGAATTTGTATGAGGCGCTTCCTTCAAAACAATTACATATGACCATATGCGTAAAACCACGTGATCATTTATTTAAGCGCTTCCTCTTCATTTACCCTTATTTCTCTATTCCATACGATCGCAGGTGGTGACCAGGCGCTAGGCTAAATAAGTGCTTGATCACTTGTCAATATCTATAGTCACTTTTTAATCGCACGATGAGATGGATGGATGTTGTTTACTTCGGGAATTCGAGACTTCTTCCTTCACGTCTTCCAAACTATTTACAAATGTTCTGAATAACAGATGCGTGTCCATAATCTTCAACGGTTGAGAATTCTTCTGAAGTATTCTTTAGATCAGACGACTTATGTCCACTTCAGGACTTCGGCCTTCTGGACTTCAAGACTTAGGGCATTTGCTGGTGGTGAAACTCCCGAACTAAAAACTCTCGTAGTGACCTAACTTGTTGATGTAACTGTTGATGATGTGGACTCTCAATGGGAGTGCTACGTGTCTTAACCTCATGAGTTCAGAACTTTGGCCTTCGAGACTTCGAGTAATTCGATTACTCCACTTCCCAATTCTCCTGAAGTGAGATTCCTCGAAGTGTAAACCTTGAGTAACTTGACTTCATCCAATGGTCATTATTTAGCCTAAAAAGGATTACCACTATCCAATGACTGTCGAGAATTCAACTATTCAGGATCTTGGTTCTTTGGCCTCGCTTATCCTATCCTTCTACTTTCCTTGATCTGATGGTCAGGATATCTCTTGAAGTGTTTCCTCAGATCAGAGGGCTTACATTTATTTTGGGACATTTGTGGCTTACTCTGTCCTTCCACTAAACATGATATGACGGTCTTGATATCTCCCGAAGTGTTCTTCATATCAAACGGTTCACATTTTCTTCGGTAATTCAGCCTTCAGGTGATCTTAGTTGTTCTCAATCCTTTTCTCCTAAAGTGGTCAGCGCCGAAGTTAACCACTGTTAACTCGGTGTGCTCTTAATATATCAGACGATCCTCATCTACTTCGAGACTTCATATCAGATGGTATTCTTCTTTTCTTATCCTATCCTTCTAGTTAATTTGATCCAATGGTCGATGTGGATTGCGGAACCATAACTTGCGAGTGGTTTAATTTGTTGCCCAAGCTTTGCAATTGAAGTTGTGCGATTGTTGATGAGTCAACCAAAGTCATTGATCTTTGAATCGATGAGATCTGACGATCTAGACTAATTGCAGGATTGGAAATAACATATAGTTTAATTCTCCCTTTGCACTCTGCAATCAATCCCTGTCATTGATCTGGTGCTTGTGTATCCAACAATTCTAATTTGATTTGATCGTTGACTAGTCCTCCAACGATCCTTCTCTTGTAATGTGATGGTCTAGAATAATTGCAGGATTGGAAATAACACGTTGTTTAATTCTCATTTTTCTCTCTGTAATCCATCCCTGTCATTGATCTTCACTTGCATATCCAACAGTCATGATTTGATTTGATCGTGTTTTTGCAATGCGCTTTTCCTTCTGAGATCTGATCTCTACATACTGTTTGACATTTTCATTCTCTGCATACTGTTTGACATTCTGTTGACATCAATGATAATTCATCAATGATAACTCATCAATGACAACTCATCATAACAACTTATCATCACATCACAATGACATCGACTATTGACATTAATGACAACATATCATTGACAATATGTTCAACAATCTCCCCCTTTGTCATTGATGGAAACACACTAACTTCATATACAAACTCCTCCTGTGATGATGCTTCTCTCCTTTGAAGTTACTCTCCCCCTTTGACATCAATGGCAAAGGATTTCTCCCCTTATGATCAACCTCTGTCTATCTGCATGTTGTTGACCAAAATATGAATTTGGGTAGCTCCTCCTGGAATCATGTTCTGCCTGCCCTAACTGAATGACTCCCCCTGTCAATATTCTCTCTCTACTTCTGACTACTCTCCCCCTTTGTTTCTGAAAGGGTATCTCTTCCTTACAAGGTCTCTTCCCCTGTTAGTTTACTAACTTATTATCTCAGTTTATTGGGATTTTTGTGTTCAAATAAGTAGTCTTCTTGATACCAATTTTGTAGTGATACCCATTTGTAGTGATCAAGTATTTCAAAACTTAATCTAATTACTTTCTTATTTAATAACCAAAATACTTCTCCTGAGTTTTTACTGACTTTCCTTTGTCAAATAGAACAAGAGTATGAATCTTACTGATCTTCTTAATCTGCTTCTTATTCGTCTTTGATATTTCACAGGAATATCAATTGAGGAATTATACCAATTTTGTTATCAATTGATCTTTGTTGAATGATACTCCTTGAAATTCTCTTCTACCTTGATATTTCCTCTTCTTGTATTCTACAACTAACCCTACAAATGATTTTTCTTTTGACCACTAATCTATAGATAGTCAAGATTTTCCATATGTTAATTTAGAAACTCTTTGGCATAATCCTTTGATTTTGTAAAAACCAATTTAAACTTCTTTTTGTATTTTCTTTCTTTTGCTAACAACTTATGACATCATCAAAATTTGATATTGTCCCATATTCTTCTATAGGTACTTCCTTTTCTTGAGCTTGATTTATTTCATATTGAATTTCACATTCTTTATTAGGACCTTCACCCATCATTTTCTTATTATTAATTTCTTCATTTTTAGGTGTAATAACATCTTTCTTGCTTTCTCCTTCAGATTTTCTTCTCTATATCTTTCTATGAGATATTCTGCTTTTTGGATCTTCTCTTTCTAATTGTGTTTTTGGAGATTTGTCATCTCCTTTCTTCTTCCAACTTTTATTAGGTTTTGTCACTGACTTGAATGACTTATTCAAATATTAACTTTTTTTATTCTTGCAGTTTTGGGATTTGTGCCCAAACCTATCACAGTTGTAACATCTCATTATATGACAAAATTTTTCCGTGTTCCCAACGAAATTACATCTCCAACATCTAATTGAGTTTTAGGATTTTCTTGTATATCTTTCCTCTAGTTTCTTGCAGTCCATTTCTTTATGGCCAAGACTATGACAAGAAAAACAATAGCCATTGAAGGTGTTTCCATTCTTGATTTTATTTTGTTTTGAGAGATCCGTCATCTGATTTTCTTTCTTATTGTATCCAAGACCAGTTTTTTCAACAACTGATCTTTGGCTCTTCCAAATATTATCTAGGATAGCCGAGCTATTCTGGAAATTGACAATCTTATTTGTCTTTTCATTCATCTATTTGAGATTGACTATTTCTAACTTTAATATATGGCATAATTCTTCCTTTTTAGTCAACTAAATCTTAAGGGCTTCTTCCACTTATTTAGCATGTTCAAGATGAGTCTTTATATTAATGACTATTTCTTCTAGTTTTGTCATATGTCGTCAATTCTTCCATATATTTTGTTATATCAAAAACTTTAGATTTCAATTTTTTGATTTCTTCCTCGTATTCTAGCTAAATCCTTTTGAGGTTGATGAATTCTAATTCAAAAATTTGGCATGATTCTTCATTTTTAGTTATTTGGATCTTCTGAGATTCTTCCTTTTTCTTATCTTCTTCAATTTGAGTCATTAGATATACATTAGTACTTTAATTTATCTTTTTGAAATTGGTGATTTCCAATTCCAACATGTGGTAAGAATTTTCTTTCCTTGTTAACTGTATCTTTAGGTCTTCTTCACTTTCTTTAATTTCCTCAAGTTGAGTGTTTAGAATGTTAAATAATTCTTATGATTCTGTTATTACTTCTTTTCTTTTACTGTCATGTGTCTTTAATTCTTCCATCTCCTCTGTTAGATTAGTAACTTCGGTTTTCAATCTTTTGATTTTTTCTTCTTTGTTTTTTAACTGAATCTTTTTCTCATGTTCTTCATGGTTAGATTGATCTAACTGTAGAAGTAGAAACATATTCTTTTGTTGAAGTTTCTTCAACTCTTATAGAGTGCACATAATTGTGTACTCAAGATTGTCAAGATCCTCCATAGGAACTTTAATATGCATATAATTTCCTGGTTCCAAACGAATCTCTCCTATAGCAACTGCAACATCAATTTTAAGATTATGTAATTTTCTTTAGTGATTACTGAGGTATGCCTCAATTCCTTAATGAGGTTTTCTTCCTCAATGTTGACTGAGATTTGCATCAAATCCTATATTTCATTCTGATTAGAAATCTTTTTCTCTATATTATGTTCTTCAATCTGATTACAATTTCCCCCTTTTTTATTTTGTTCCTTATATTGATAAGAATTCTCTTCTTATGAGTTTTGTTATTTATTCTGACAGGAATCCTCTGTATCTGAGTCTTGTTTCTCACTTTGATATGATTTCTCTTCTTCTTGTGTTTGATTCTGATAACAATTTTCTAGTTGGAGCCATAATTCTTTAGAATATTTGTAGTGTCTCATCTTATCTTTGACTTGGTTTGACAATCCATCTGGATTACTTTTATGGCTACTGAATTGTTTCTCCTTACTTCCTTTGCAGTTTTTGTTTTTCTCTTTGAAGTAGTTAAGTGTCAGGGCATAATTACTACCAAATCCCAAACTCTAGATCCTCTTGACTTCATATATCTTTTCATATTTTCCCTCCATGATAAATAATCTGTTCCATGAAATAAGGGAGCTTCATTTATGGAGATAACGATTTGTCCACCCATTTCTTCTGAATCTACCTTCAGTGTTTAAACTATGCTAAAGGTACCTGCTCTGATACCAATTGTTGAAATGGACAGTCGACACTGAGAGGGGGGGTGAATCAGTGTCACAAAACTTTGGACAATTTTCCACTTTTCATAAATTAACTAAACATCATATATTTATTTCAATTTCTCAACCAATATATACAAGAATAAATATTTAATTTATTTATTTGACTTGAATGAATACATAAGATCAATCTTTGAATATATTCATCTTCAAGCAATTATGAGAGACCCATCTCTTTGGTACAAGACCCATCTTGTAGTTCTCAGATCCAACTAAGAAATGAGGAATCCAATCCTCATAACAAGTCCCAGCTTGTTGATCTCAGATCCAACTGAGATGTGAGGAATCCAATCCTCATACAATACCTAGCTTGTAAACAGACACCAAACTAATAGAATGAACCTTCATTCAATCCATTATATATAAATATATATAGTTGAACAAATTCAACTACACGTCTTCTCATCATTCTTTCTTGTTTATATAGTCTTCCAACTGGTGTGAATTTGAATCATTGTGTCTTTTGATATTTGAACCATTGTACCTTTTCATTTAAATGATAATATTAATCTTTAAATAATATCATTTTTCCTTTTATCCTTTATTCATAATGCTCATGAATTAACTCTATTTTAATCATGACTGCATGTCGGTTCTTTTGTCTTCATGAGTTGATCACAGACATGGATCGACTCATTATATCGTACTCATGCTTCTGATGTGTTCTTAGTTCACCAACATATCATATTTGATCTTTTATCAATTCTCTATATTGTTCTAGTGTTAACTCTCTGTCGAATTGAATTTGTATGAGGTGCTTCCTTCAAACCAATTACATATGACCATATGCACAAAACCATAGGCTCATTGATTTAAGCGATGAATCTTCATTTACCCTTATTTATCTATTACATACAACTACATGTGGTGACCAGGCGCTAGGATAAATAAGTACTTGATCACTTGTCAAGATCTACGGTCACTTTTTAATCACACGATGAGATGGACGACTGTTGTTTACTTCAGGAATTCAGGACTTCGTCCTTCGCATCTTCCAACTTATTTACAAATCTCCCAAATAACAGACGTGTGTCCATAATCTTCAATGGTTGAGAATGATCCCGAAGTATTCTTCAGATCAAACGACTTATGTCCACTTCGGGATTTCAGCCTTCGGGACTTCGGGACTTAGGGCATTTGCTGGTGGTGAAATTGCCGAAGTAAAAACTCTCAGAGTGACGTAACTTGCTGATGCCACTGTTGATGACGTGGACTCTCAATGTGAGTGATACATGTCTTAACCTCGTGACTTCAAAACATCGGCCTTCGGGACTTCGGGTAATTCGATTACTCCACTTCCCAATTCTCCCGAAGTATAAACCTCTAGTAACTTGACTTCATACAATGGTCATTCTTTAACCCAAAAAGTCTTAACACGATCCAACGACTATCAGGAATTCTACTATTTAGGATCTTGTGTCTTTGGCCTCAATTATCCTATCCTTTTACTTTCCTCGATCCGACGTTCAAGGTATCTCTCAAAGTGTTTCCTCAGATCAGACGGCTTACAATTATTTCGGGACATTTGTGCCTTACTCTGTTCTTCAACTAAACATGATCCGACGGTCCTGATATCTCCTGAAGTGTTCTTCATATAAGACAGTTCACATTTGCTTCAGTACTTCAACCTTTGGTTTTTCTTACTTGTTCTCAATCCTTTTCTCCCAAGTGGTCAACGCCGAAGTTGATGACTATTATCTTGGCATGCTATGAATAGATTAGACGATCCTCATTTAGTTCAGGAATTTGTATCAGACGGTCTTCATCTTCGCTGATCCTATTCTTCCACCCAACTTGATCCAATGATCAATGTGGACTGCAGAACCATAACTTGCGAGGGGTTTAATTTGTTGCCCAAGCTCCGCAATTGAAGTTGTGCAATTGTTGGTGAGTGAACCATAGTTTTTGATCTTTGAATCGATGAGATCTGATGATCTAGAGTAATTTCGGTATTGGAAAATACGTATAGTTTAATTCTCCCTTCATGCTCCACAATCAATCCCTGTCGTTGATTTGGCGCTTGCGTATTCAACGCTCTTGATTTGATTTGATCGTTGACTAGTCCTCCAACGATCCTTCTCTTGTAATCTGACAGTCTAGACAAATTGCGGGATTGGGAATAACACATTGTTTAATTCTCCTTTTTCTCTCCACAATCCATCCTTGTCGTTGATTTGTGATTGTGTATCCAACGGTCATGACTTGATCTGATCATTGACCAATCCTCCAACGGTCCTTCTCTTGTAATATGACAGTCTATACTAATTGTGGGATAGGAATTAACACTTTGTTTAATTCTCCCTTTGCACTTCGCAATCAATCCCTATCCTTGATCTTGCACTTGCGAATCCAACGGTCACGACTTGTTCTGATCATGTTTCTACAATGCACTTTTCCTTCTAAGCTCTGATCTCTACATACAGTCTGACATTTTCATTCTCTGCATACTGTTTGACATTCTATTGACATCGATGATAATTCATCAATGATAACTCATCAATGACAATTCATCATAACAACTTATCATCACATCACAATGACATCGACTGTTGACATCAATGACAATATGTCCAATAATTAGGATTGTGCCTTACAAGATACTATTCTAACCATTCATCATTCATTCATAATTGTGGAAACAACAAAAAACCATTAAGACACATTGCAACAAAATATTTTACCGTGGTTTACTCCCCTGGGCTACGTCCACAAATATCTTATTCTTTATTCATTCTTCATAAAAAATAGTGTTGCATGCATTACATCATGAGCTTATGAATGGTGAGGCTGACCAGCGTCGCACCAAGCTCCACATCTTGCGACCTAAACCTCAATTACATTTCAAAATTGACTCCATCTAAGCTCTGCAACTCTCAACAACACAAATACTTAGACTAAGACTCAAAAATATGCTCAAAGTGCTTCGTTCATGCCAAAGTGATAATGAACTCCTCCTCCCTATTTCTATTTATACTACAAAATGGGTAAAAACCTTTACATTTTGACTCACAAACCCTAATTCTAAGTGGACTCCACTTTCCCACTTTCTAACTATCTTCCGCACGATTGGTATTCAATCCAACCCTTCCTTTCTTTGACTCTGCACTGGTCTTCCTTCTTTCCTGGCATGTTGCTTCCTTTTCCTTCTTGCACGCTGCTTTCTCCTCATTCTTTGGCACACACTACTTCATTTGGTGCATTTTTTTACCTTATTTGTTGCATTGAACCCCAAAATGTCTTTCTCCAACAGACCCCCAACACTAACCCGTGGCTTGTCCCGAGCCACTTAGGTCATGTGTGCCTCTTGCACATAATTCTTCAAGGCTTGGAACTTCTTTGTCAGTGCATGGACCTATTTTTTCACCCGTGCACTTTTGTTTTGCAGGTTCTCTACCACCTGCATTGTTATTTGATCCTCCTTTTAGTCCCTAAAGTTTCACTTGATTGCTAAGGGCAAGCTAAGGCATCATCAAATTATTGCAATGGTTTTTATGGATAAATATATATTGGTTTTTTAAAAGGTTGGAGGTTTCAACAGTAAGTGAAGAAAGAGAATATCAATCTATGATTGTAAATAAGTTTCGATAACACTTCCTTAGTCAATGGTAGTCAATTTAATAAAGCAGATAAAACCATAAGAATAAAGAAATATGAAAGTGTCCAATCTCTTCACTCACATAGGAAGATTCCTGATCCTAAATGTCATTCAAAAACAGAGAATAAGGTACTCAAAAACAAGTCTTGGAATGGGAAAGAAATCAGTGAAATCTTCACTGCCTTATCAACATAACAAGATATATTCAATGCATCACAAAGATAACATGTTTTTTAAAGTAAGAAAAGGAAGAATAAGAGTAGAGGAGAAAGTCTACTGATCAAAAGGGTTGTAGCATTAAGTGAAAAATGAAATAGTACCAGCTTTACAATCATAAAAGAGAGTCTCAATCCTGCATTCCTGATCTCTATTGAACCCTCTCGGGCCTTCCGAAACTCTATTTCCCCCCTTGCAAAATGAAATATATAGATAATTACGCTAACAAACAATTTCTATTTTCCAGAATACAACTCCAATCTATATGCTAAAAACAAAATGATGTTTGCAAGAAACATGGAAAGGTAATCAAGAATCTTGAGTAGATGGAGTTGCTAGTGGATTTGTTAGCTGGAACAGTTGCAAAAGGACCTCAAAATATGCCATTTGTTTATTTGGATATCTTTGACTGATGATTCATTTTTAAAACTCTTTTACTATCGTCTTCATAACCTTTGAGTGCTAATCTCTTGCTTCCAAATAAGAGTACATACAATATATGCTTTGTTAGAAAACTGCCCTGAAAATGTTCAAATTTCTCCCTAAAACATGGGATATTGTGGAATCCTTCATCTGATGCTAGGGTGTTTTTTCCTTGTTGTTTCTTCCCCTTGAAAAATTGGATTTAATTTCCACTTCTGCTACTAGACACTCGATTTGCTACGTTTTTAATTACTTCCACTTGTGTGTTACTTCCTGGAAATGTTGGAAAAATTTGTATTCCTTGTTTTCTGCCTGAGGAAAAGGACAAGTTTCTGTCCGCTGAAAATCTGGATGTGGCCTAATTTGTTGTTCGAACCCTGGAATCTGATGATGATTATGTTCCTCAAGGTTTGCTAGCATGTTCGTATAAAATCATATACACTCTACTCAACATTCTACAATATATATATTTTGATACCCGGGTGCATATTGATTTGCAAGATTGTTCTTGAGCTCATATTCAAAATTAGTCACTAACAGAAAGGAAAACATGCAGAAACCCACGAACACCTTGTCACCTTGGCGAATGGAAATTCAATCTTGTCACCTACATAAATATAGACTCATATAGCTGGAATAGATCTTTCTTCACTTCTTCATCTTTTCTTTCTTTTTTGCACCCTTGCCATTGTTGGCCACAACCACACCTTGCAATCCTACTCATGATCAAAATTTCTTCCTCTTCACACCCGAGGATTTTTTTTTTGCATGAGCAGTCCTTTTCTTACTCGAAAGCATGCCTATTAGTTCCTTTTCCCCATCCAAAGAATCAACATCCCTTGTTCTGTTTCCCAAGGAGTCCAACAGATCAAATTCATTCCCATTTTTCCCACCAAAATCCCATCAGAAAAATCTCCCAACATATGAATAACACTTGGATGCCCAGAACAAAGCTATGTCATGTTGGTGGTAGGTTCTTGACCTTGTTGACACATGGATATTTTCATTGACAATTGGTAAAATCAACGTCCCTCAAAATGGATGATCAAGCATTGTGCACATAGATTCGTGGCTCATCGTCCATGTGGCTTGGTGCTTAGCACTAAGCTTTGGATTGACTTGTGCACTTGACTTATGTGTTGATTGTAGATGCACTAGCTCATTGTGTGTTGCGTGGTGTTTCTAGTGATAAATTATGACATGTGTTTTGTATGAATGCAGGTGCGTGGCTTCGAGGACTGAAGATTGTCCTTTGGGCGCAACCATTTTTTTGGTGAAATTTAAAATAAAACCAACCCTGTGCAAAGGCCAATGAAACCCAAAAACCAATTGGGCAAATCCTTTAATAAAAATAAGCCTTTAAAAGGCCAATTTTGTCCTTCCAGTAAGTGGCTTATGGAGATGGAACTTGGCCTTTGAGAAATTGGTCCTTGAATCAATATATTTTTCTTAAATGAGCATAAATCTGAGAGAAACAAAAATAACCAGAAAAACTGAAAATTGGCTTAATAAAACCAACCATTAATCCATAGGCAATTTGATTAACACTGATTAAAAAGTCATCTTAAATCAACATCCCTTTAAATTTTTTTCATAAGCACATTTAGGATATAACACCTCCAACAATTTCATGCTTTCTGAATGTGCGTGTTCCATTCTTCCTTTTCCTGTATCCAACTCTACAATCATGATTTCTTCTTTCTCCTAAAGTGGCTCCAACTGAGCATGTCTTGTCTATTTTTCCTCTTGGATTGTCTTCACTTCTGCTTGCAGGTTTTTCATCTTCTGCATGGCCTTTATCCTCTTTAATATGGAAATTGTCTTCTATCTTTTATTTAAATATTGCACTGTGGAATTTATCTTCTCTTCCCTATGATACAGTTGCTGGATCCTTTCATCTTTTTCCAGTCTTGTACAAATTTACACGGTTCTTTCACAGAGCTTTGATACTTCTTTTATTTA
>JASDQU011027683.1:5603-26095 GCA_032191745.1 Picea mariana | reverse complement strand
ATATGAAGTCTACCTAATAAAATATCATCCCATGCTTGAGCACCCCATGCATAATCAAAATCCATCTTAACCATATGTATCTAGTGCTTGTCTACCATACAACAGGTTCAAGAGAATTGCTAAGGCTTGAAGTTCCATTTGCAATTTTTTTATTAAGTGTACCTTACTTGTGGTAGTTTGGAATGGCTTAACTAAAAACCACCATGCCTTCACAATGTTATAAACATCATGCATTTTGCTAAAATTATGCAACCACCAAAGGCTTAGTGACATTGTGGGAGGTGAGAACTCATACATCCTTTGAAGAGTATCAACGCCATATTGCTCGATTATGTCATCACTCTATGATTTCAATGTTAAACTTGTTACATCCACATTATCAATCAAGGTATTTAACATGTTTATGCATGGAAACAATTCCTCTATGTATCCCACCTTGTGGAATCACAAGACCTTAACATTGAAATCCTTGGGTTACTGTCCTTGGCTTATTTTTCTTCTCATAATGATTTGTGTAAGGTTCAACATCATTTTACATATCATAGAGGAATGAATAAGTAGGCTTTGAGGCAATGTTGAGTAGCAACACCATGTCCATGACATAATGAAAATACACAATGAAAAGAAGGGTAATGCTCTTTGCCATGTGAGACACAATGAAAAGAAGGGTAATGCTCTGAAAAAATATTATAAAATGATTGACATGGCCATTTCCAAACCCTCATGTTTAATCCTTAAAACTTATTATCGCATATTCCCAAAACTTTCTTTTTGCATGTTGCACCAAGTTTAAAGTTTTCACATTGCTTGGAAAAAGATGCTTGCCACATGTCACATGTCACAAGACTTTCAAAGTTTCATATATCATGTCACAAGATTTTGGAAGTTGCATATTTCATATTCAAGTTCTATTTGTTGCCTAGACTCTAGAGCCCAAGCACAAGGCACCAGGTCTTGCTTGCATTCTCACGTCTTGAATCAAGGAGTATTGAATCAATATATACCAAGTCTTATAAGAGAAGATGAAATTATCATTAAGTGTATAACAAAATTACACTCACAGATATATACAAGCCATAGAAATAGCTTTGTGTATATTATCAGATGAAAAAGTACCCATAATGTCAATGCATTATATGCATCATTACATGTTCAACTATATAATATACATCTAACTGTCTTATAAAATTATTAAATGACATCATGAATTTCTTTTAGTCTTCTTTTGTGCTTTCCAGGTCTTAAGTAATTCATCCATCTCCATGTCTTCGTTTACTAGGTGCTCTTCAACAGTTGATGTTGTTTCAGTCCTTTCACGCCAAGTATGTCTGGTCTCGTACCCATGGCGTGGATGCTTCTATGAGGGGCCATCACCTAAAAAAATAAAAAATATTAGATTATATGGAGAATTTTTAAATATCATTGAAGTAGTTCATTAATATTAAAAAAAAGCTCTGCAATGTAATTATTTACCTGGTCCTCTAGTCAGCACCGTTGGAATGGATATCGGCCTATTCACTTGATCTTCAAGTCAAGGAGGATCAACTATGACATTCTCTGCCATTGAAACGTCAAAATTTATAAGTAAAAAATTTATAAGTACAAAATTATTAAGTATATGATTAATATATAGACATTTTACCGTCATGGGCCTCAATCATAGGAACATCTTGGGGTTGCACCTCACTGGCATGGGGATGCTGGGGAAAACCATGATCTTCTGGCTGCGTTGCACTATCAATGCTCCGTTGTCCAATACTAATGGTTTCGTTGATAGTGTTGCTCCCCTGATAAAAACAAAGTAAGACATTAAATTATGGGTGATATCAAACATTTACGTATTTTATAAGTAACAAAAGGTTAATGTGGACTGATTTTTATTTACCTTATCCCGCAAATTGGATCTTGGGGTCTACCACATGATTTTCCTACGATCAACCATGACTTTATAACCATACTTGTAACCAAGTTGGAGGTCTTCCTTCGTGGTTTTAGTTTCGAAGTCGTCGCCCTGCATTGCATAAGGGTATGGTTTTTAAATGTTTTTGGCTGCAATTACCTTAAAGTTGTAAGGTGATACAAATAATATTCTTAACATGTTTGGGTAGTTACGATTCGTGACTGTAACCTTGAGTAGCCGCTCTGGCCTAGCTTGTGTTGGCCATGTTTGGCAATCCTTTCTTTGGTTGCCTTCGAAGTGTCAGGCAACCTATCATCAAAATTTTCAAGTATGTTATATATAACCACACTTTTATTTAGATCTAAAGAAAAATAAAGCTTGTATTTAATTCAAAAAATTGTAATTTACCTTGGTGTACCAGTTATTTGTTCTCTGATATTTTAAAAACTTCTCTTTTGCAAAATCAATGATCGCTTTCCACTCCCTCTTTGGAATTGAGGGAGGACGCTCATACCTAGGATTTCCTGCCAAGCTTCGTCTATAAACATCCCACGTATATTTTAAATATTCACCCACTGAAGATGTGACCACTTTTTTATTGAACGCGTCTGCTCCAAAGAGGCCTTCAAGATAATCCATAAGTTCCTTTTTGAGGTTGGAATTCTGGCAATTCCACCTCATGCGTAAGGTTGCCCCAAAAATTGACAAGGTCTTGCTCTCTAGGTGCCTATAAAAAAGGTCATTTCCTACACACAAAAAGATATGATCATTAATTTAAAATTAATAATCTAGATAATTTCTGTATGAGGACAACATTAAAGGATTAAAATATGAATTAAAATTACCTGGGAGTCTTGATTGTTTTAATGGAAGTCCATTATCGTCGACCAAAAATGTGCACGAAAGGGTCCCCATGCCTGTCACATGTCTATCTCTAGGAAATTCAACCATCTCAACCACATCACTATTATCCCCATCTCTACCACCATCTCTAGACTCTAATGGAGGTGTGGATGTCTGGCGGTGTGTGTCATGGCTCCTATCTAAATTAGGTGTGGAATATGGAGAGGTAAATAGTTCTCTAACAACTGTATGACCGCCCGCATCAGGACTCTGTAGCGTCTCTGTAGCGCCACTACTACCAACACCGAGTTGAACAGACTCCAAAAATTCCTTTATAAAAAAGAAAATGTTTTTTGTGAGATAATGTAAAAATTAAATAACAAAGTATCATAATTGAACATATGAGTACATTAAAAAAACACACTTTAAATTATGGTTATTACCTTATATGTGTTAAGTTGTGACATAAGGATCTTGATCTTTGCTTTTATGTCGGGAGTTTGTTCTGGACGATCTAATAAGCTAGCAAGTTTCTTGTTAGCTTTAATGATATTTTCTTTTATTAAGACCATTGGATCAATGCATGAATAAAATCCCTCCTCATCGGCGGAATCATGATCAACATGGCCCGTTGACTACATATAATTTCAACAAAAACAATGTTATTTCAATAAAATTATATAAGCAAATAATAAAAACAACGTAAAATGAAAGTGGAAATTGATAATCATTTACATGTTTTGCAGTTGGCCCTTTTCCATGGTCATCCTGCCACATTATAATATAATTAGAACCCCCAAATATTTAAAAAATTGTTAATGATAAGAAAAAAACAATGTTAAAGATAATATTTAGAACAATTTTAAAGATAATAAAAAAATATAATGCAATAAGTAGAGGTTTCTTAAAGAGGTGTTGCATAAGAACCTGCACACTATTAGTCAATGTTTCTATTTGATTCAAATGGTAATCCACTAATAACGCTTCCCTGGGAGCTATCTTTTTTATTGCGCACAGGACTACCCTATTCTCTTCACGTCCCTCATATATGCAATTCGGTTGTTTGTTTTTTGTCCCGGGTCGTGTGCTGTTTATAAACCCTGCAATATTGTTGGAAGCTTTAGGCCTTCCATCAATATAGATAGTTGCTCCCTTATTTTTATCCTTGTTTATTAGCTGTATATAATTTGTGGTGAGTGTATATCTCCTCATACTTCGCATGTACCGGACCAGCCATATCCAATCATTATAATTGTAACACGGTTCGACATAGTCCATCAATTCTGTTACTGTATTGTATTTTACAATTATTCCATCCATGGAAAATAGCCCCAAGCCATGTAGGGAGGATGGTGCAATGCGATATGTCCTATTATTGACAACGAAGTCAACATCTATAGGAGGTAGTTCCTTAGGTACCCATTGTTTCATCAGATGCTTATACCTGAGTGGAACATCTATGTCTCCTATGCTCTCATCATCATAAGAGCATGATCCTCCTTCTGTAAGAAAATATTTCATGCGTCTACAAAATTTTATTTTGACTTCTTCACCTCTGGTCCTTGTTTTCTTATCATATATACTAGATGCAATCACATTTATGGCCTTGATTTGTCCTAAGATTTCCTCACTCGACAAAGAAATATCTGACAGGTACCTATTTGATTGTACCTTCAGCTGCATGTGCATGTGTTGTTAGTTAGTAGTCCATCATCATATTCAAAGTTTTAAATAAAATTTTTATATCTTTAGTTTTGGATGCACAATTAGAATAGGGTGAAATTACCAATATTAGTGGTCAAGCACCTAATTTAATGTGATATCCGTCTTGATTTTGGACATATTAAGGACATATTAATGTGATAACACTAAGGACATGATAAATTTATCATATGGATCTAAGAAAAAAATAGCAGTAAGGTTGTTGTTTGTTGGATTTGTGCAAATTATAATTATTATAAGAAATGTCCATTGAAGATGAGGGTAAATGCTATGGATTAAGAAATCCAACCATCAGCTGGTGTGTTGCAAATCTTGGGTGCTTTAGTTGGCAATATGTCTAAGGCAAGCCAAGAGTAGAACTATACAAATATTACTTTTGTTCGATACAAGAGTAGAACTATACAAATATTAGTTTTGTTCAAGCCAAGATTAGAACTATACAAATATTAGTTTTGTTCAATCCAAGTTGAAGAATAAGTTAGTTATGGCGATAAGAATAAGATAAGAATACCATTCTCCATTGACCTTGTGTAAACCATTCCATTTGGTGTTTGTTGCACTAAGTGTAAATAACAATGTTGGATAATTATAAGATGTAAGTTAGGTATGAGCTATTTGTTACCTCTTTATTACCTTTTATTTTAATTGTATCCATATTTTGTATTGATCAAATGAGGAATTAACCCGAAACTGATGCACATAATTACTAGAGTATCAGGCACATTGGTCCACTATGTAGTGTTGGGGTTCCATATCCCAAGAAAATGTCATGCAACCATGCTGGAAAAATGGTTTAAGATTGGAATGATTTATAGGTTTAAACAAGGTTTATTCAATCTTCCTTTAGCCGATAATGAGACAATGGAACATATTTTTCCATTCTTGATCCACGAAGAAAAAGAAGCCATGGGAGTCCTTGTTGATCATTTCAATCCCTATTTAAAGGATTGGACTAAATTTGATGAGTTACAAAAGAAACGCCAAGAAAATATAAAAGATGAAAGTTTATCTAAAAAGCATTGAATGAAGGCTCTCAGTCCAGAATCTTTCAAGGTTTCAGAATCAACCATGATAAATTCATATGGTAAGAGGCTAAAATATATCATTGAATAAGGCATTGTGTGAATGGCATGTGGACTCCATCCTTTTGTCATAATTTTTTTATGTTGAAGGAGATACTTTAAAATGAGAATTCATTGGAATGGCAATTACTCTCACCAGCTCATTGGAATGGCTATTACTCATTGGAATGGCTATTGAAATGGCTATAACAAAAAAGCTAAAGGGAGGTAGTTGGCAAGGTACCAATTACCCCTTATTTTCTATAGAGGTACTAGTAGTGAATTTCTTCACTACCCCTTATGATTTTTATGAGCCTTGGATAGTTGGGGCACTTATTTGGTTTCATGGATTATGACGAGCTAGAGGGTTTTAATACATGTTGATGGAACATATGATGTTTTATAGTTCCTCTTGAGCATTTCGCTTCATCTTGATTTTTGGGCATCTTTATAGTTCCCAAGGCAATTCACATTTCATAAGGCATTATCATGTACCCCAAGGCAGTCCAAGGTTGGTCAAAATAGTTTATATTTGTTCTTCATGTACCAAGACTTATCATGCCATGTCATGTCCTATATTTTTAATCACTCATTTAGAGGCTTGTGTCAAACGAATTCATGGGACATCCACCTTGGAGGTTGCATTGTGGAACTATTTGTCACATGTGGACTTATCTAATTCTCCCATGACTTGAGGATAAAGTTGGCATGATTTGAGGAGGGTTGTTACACCTTGAACACCTCATCCATGACACTTTTGGAGCTGATTTTAAAGGTTCATCCACTCTTGAGGGGTCTTACTGATGATTTATGGAGATTTTTCACCTTGGAGATCTATGTGTCCACCTTGGAAGATACCTAAAAGACTTTACTTGCATACTTTGAGGAGTTTGTTGAGGATCTACCCCTTTGGAGGCCTTTGGATGCTAGACATTACACCTTGGATTCACCTTCTTCCTTCATTAAGGGAGACATTACACTCTCTTGGGGCCTTTTCACTTGGATCTTTGTACATGTGGTTTGACCACCTCATTTTTATTGTATTTTTTGACCAGGTAGTTGGAGGAAGTAATATTTTATCCCTCCCTAGGCTAGATATAAGGATCTCACATGAGACATTTCTATAGGCTATATATAAGGATCTCACATGAGACATTGCTATTTTATTGTAAATGAAGTTGAGCAACACTCTACATGAATATTTTTCCTTCCTCCTTATCACTCATGGTTGGATTTTTGGAGCATTCACTCATGGTTGGATTTTTGGAGCCAGGCTGTGAAGGTTGTCACGTACAAATAAGAATGAAGAGCCTCTGAAAAAACTTATTTTGCCTGGAATGGTGGGATAAATGAGTATTGATATTACCAAGTATTTGTGTCAGCAATATCAACTTTTTTGAGGTTTGATGAAGGCATTAAACCAGATGAAGATGCACCAAATATTGTCATTTTTTGGGGGTCAAATGGAAGATTGAAGGCCATCACTACTCACTTTGGGGATATCTAATTACCTACTGGCATTTGACATGCCTGATGCAAACATGCGATACTAAGAATGGCTCTGTATTGATTCTAGGTTTGTGAAGGTGAGCAGATATAGAAATGTATTCTCTTTCAGAAAAATGAGTTCAAAAGATTGCTTGTGGATGATAATGAAGTATACTCCATGAATGATTAATGGATATTGGAAACTCTGTTGCTTGTTGGGAGTTATTAGCTGTGAAAATGTGATAAGTATCTAAAGCAAAGTTTAGGATATGTTTCAGGTCCATTCTACAATCTTGAAATTTTGGATGTAAATTGAAGCCTTCTATGATCCTACCATGATAATAATAATAACCAGAGTATCATGCACATTGGTCCACTATGTAGTGTTGGGGTTCCATATCCCAAGAAAATGTCATGCAACCATGCTGGAACAATGATTTAAGATTGGAATGATTTATAGGTTTAAACAAGGTTTAGTCAATCTTCCTTTAGCCGATAATGAGACAGTGGAACATATTTTTCCATGCTTGATCCATGGAGAACAAGAAGCCATGGAAGTCCTTGTTGAGAATTTCAATCCCTATTTAAAGGATTGGACTAAATTTGATGAGTAACAAAAGAAACGCCAAGAAAATATAAAAGATGAAAGTTTAGCTAAAAAGCATTGAATGAAGGCTCTCAGTCCATAATTTTTCAAGGTTTCAGAATCAACCATGATAAATTCATATGGTAAGAGGATAAAATATATCATTGAATAAGGCATTGTGTGAATGGCATGTGGAGTCCATCCTTGTGTCATAATGTTTTGGTGTTGAAAGAGATACTTTAAAATGAGAATTCATTGGAATGGCTATTACTCTCACCAATTCATTGGAATGGCTATTGGAATGGCTATAACAAAAAGACTAAAGGGAGGTAGTTGGAAAGGTACCGATTAACCCTTATTTTGTATAGAGGTATTGTTATAACCCTAATTTGCACTAGACATTCTTACCTGGCATCAGGCCATCTCAGGTTCCTTCTTTTCCAAAACACTGCTGAACAACTCTTCTTAAAAACCCATTTTATAAAAACCCACGCGCCCTACTCCATTACTGCATGCATGTACACGCTAGCTGACCCAAGACAACCCACGTGTACCTACAAAAGCACAGAAAAAGGAAAGCTGTTGACGGAACACACAACTTTGGGTAAGTTAACTAAACCTTTCGGCCATACATGGCCGGTCACTCGACCAAATACCTAGCTTCTTCTAGCCTATAAAAGAAGGGTTAGGGGTCCCATTTGAAAGGGAGGAGAATCATAGTAAATAAACTATACCCGATTAAGCATTCCCTTTGTCCCAACCTTTAGCCATCCTTGTGCAAAGAGAAGTATAGAGTAAAGAAGTTGGAAGACATTCAAAGAAGAGCCCAGGACCAGGATTGAGGAGAAGTAACCGACTTTATCATTGTAAGGTATCATTGTGAAGTTAATAAAAGAATTGCTTTTGCCGTCCCACTATATGAGATTGTCATTATTAGAATATTGATTGTATGATTTATTAAATATCTAACCCGTTAGTTCATAGATCAAATGCATGTGGAGTTCTTTGTTTGTCTTTAGTGAGTGCAGGTCAGCATTGGGAGGAGAGTTGCAGTCAAAGAATGACCAAGCGCGAAAAGGGATCGACATCAAACACAGAAAATAAGGTACATCAATTTAATCTCTTGAGCCTTGTATTTACATATGAGTAATGGGGGTTTAGGCACGGGATGATGGTAACAAGTAAGAATCTTTAGGTCATTTCTGCATGCATTATAAAACCCTTAGTCCTAGTCCATAGGAGGGATTTCCCACCCACAATAGAATTGGCGACTATACTGGGGATCTCTAGGGTTTCTGGGAATGTTTTTTCTTGGGTATTTTTAAAAATTGGTTTCATTCCTTGTTTTTAAAGTTTCTGCAAAAGTCTTAGCTAACATAGATTCTGGTCTTCCATACCAGTTATCTCTATTTCTTTGCTTGACTGCATTTTTTTTCCAAGACCCACAGAGGTACACACAGCCTGTATCAGGTCTGCACGCGTGTACCCACACCCTACATTCCCACAACCCACGTGTACACGTTAGCTGAGGAAGTGTTAGTCGCGTGTATGATTCCAGAAAATTTCTTTTAGAAAGGTAGTCATCCTATCCCCTGTCAGAAATAATCCTTTTCATGGGTTTTCTGGACCTCTTTCTAGTCTTTGTTGTTTGCAGTCTATAGCTTAGGTTTCACCTCAGATTAGTTTGTTCTATGAAGTTTTCTTTGAATTGTTTTCTTTTTTCTGTTAAAGTAAGTGTCTGAGTCTTCAAGAGATCCTGGTTCTCAGTACCAGTAGTCTCTGCCTGGGCTAGATTTCTTTGATTTTCATTTATCTTAGAGTTTCAGAAGTACACGCGGCTTTTATAAGGTCTGCACGCGTGTACATGTGCCCTGACTATACACAACTCGCGTGCACATGCTTGTTGTTGAACTGTCAACAGTGTGCATGTGGAGAAAATTTTTGTCTAAGGTAAGGAAGTCATCCTTTCCTTCGACAAGAGTTATACCTCTCAGGTTTTTGGGTCTCTGTCATAGCGGTCAATAACTTAGGTTTGATCAGAGCAATAGATTTCTTTTTCATTAAGAAGTTTTCCTCAAATTTTTCTTTTTATAGGGTTTTTAGACAAGTGTGAGAGTCCAATTTTAATTTGCTTGTGTGTTATTTTTAAAGTGACTCTTTACGATTTGCGCTGAGGCCAGAAGTTTTCTTGGTTTTTACTTGTTGATATTTTTCCTTTTTTATTTGTGAGCATTCGAATAAAAAAAAATATTTTATTTCTTTGTTTGGTTAAATAGTGTTGGTTTGCATTAGTAACCAGGGAAAAGTCTTTGCTTTCATAAGTTCTTGACGATTTACTTAGATCATAAGTAGCTCGTAGTCGAGTGAAATCCTTCTTTGAGTTTGCTGTTTTAAGATCTTAGAAAATTTTTCGTTTGAAAAGTTGTTTAAGATTTGAGTCAAGAAGAAGTTATTTTGTTTCCATCTTTCTGTTTATTTTTCTTTCATCTTTCAAACATCACTAGTTTCACTTTCATAACCTTTGACTTAAGAAAAGCCATAAAAATTAATGCTAAATCTAAAATTCATTAGACTTTTTGTGTTTGTAGTGTCAACCAACTAGTTTAGGGTTAGGGCCTTGAATTAGGTTGGAGAGGAAACTCTTTAAGGCCATTAAATCAAACATTGGAGTATGAGTTGGGGAGTGTCAAAGTCCAGTATCATGAAATTTATCCGAGATCCCCCTCTAACACAGGGGCTAAACATGAGGTCACGTGCAGAAAGGTAGTGTAGATAACCCCTCCAAAGCTAGACCAATCATAGTGGAGAACATATATAGAGGGCTTGTCTTGGGATTCCGTCGATTGCATTTGACACGAAGCTTCATTGGTCTTGAATCCATTTGAGGTCCTCAATTGTCTTTCAGACCACTTGCCTTCGATACCCTTGATAGGTTTTGGGCTCGATACCCTGCTCATTGTGGTCTACCCGACTTTCGACTGTACCCTCCTAGTGACTGTTTGCACGCTGGCAACCTAGTTGCCTATCTTTTTTAGAGACATACACAGGTGGTTGCGGGGGTATACCACGGTAGCTAGGACAGAAATCGGGCCATGCTTTGCAGAGTATACCTAGAGGGTGCTTCCGTGTTCAAGTTGCACTTGAACCAGTAAGTTTCTCTAGTGTTGGTTGTTGTAACTGTTCTTCCAACTAATTTAGTGTTTGCTTGTTTTATCTTAGAGGGACCCTTTTAGTGTGTGTTGTTTTTTGAACGAATAGAAATCCCTAGTGTGTCTTTGATCTTCTCACATAGTGGAGGATCACGAGCTCTGCCAATCACAAAGGCTTCTAGGCCTATCATCAGTTACACTGGAGCCACCTCCGCCACCACTAAGGTGAAAGCTAGACCAACAAGGGTCTTTTGAAGCGACCAGGTCACAGAAAACTATACCCGACCAACATACGGAGGAAACAACCATTTTAGACCTTGGAGCGAAAGCTCTTGGTCCATCCAAAACTCCAATCACTGATCTTTCAGCACCCATCATCATACAAATTCACCCTTACGAGTGCCAGACAGTGTCGCATGCAACAATGGAAACAAATGTTGCCACTTCTTCTGGGAATTCTTCAATTCCCACTATGGTTGTCACCATAGGGGATATTCCACCTCCTAACCTACCGTCACTGGCCCGAGCCACCATGGTATCGACCACCTCTACCTCGAGCAGTGGTCCAATCTCGTCTATGGCAGCGGCCATTGCCCCTTTCACACCGAGTGCAACAGGCCCTCCATTCTCATACGGGATGCCTAGCTCAGGTACAAGTCCTGTACTTTCCTACTCCACTTTACATAATTTAGGTCTGGGGGCAAGGAGTTCTAACGCTCCTCTGCAAGGAAACATGGGGCACACTTCAGCTCCTTTTAATGCTTTCCCTTACGGGGGAGGTCATATACCTCCTTCGTCCCCTTCACTCGGTGGAACCCAGGAACAATCTGCCGGGTCACCCACACACCATAGTTTAATTGGAGCAGGGAGTCAAAGACCACCTTCTCATAATATGCCGATAGGTTCGACACCATTTTCTTTTTTCAGTGCATTTGGTAACAATGCTTTCTCATCCACTTCTTTCCTGTCTGAGGCAACCCCGGTTACTGACAACCTATTCCTATGCAGGGTATTATTCTTGCATAGGGGGCAAACCCAGGAACTTCTTCTGCATCAGGACCTTGGAATTCTGGGTAGGGATTAGTTCCCTCATCAGGAATGCCGATCTGGGGCAATTCTTTTCACAACCAATGGAACCCCGGACAAGGTACTATGCCTATGCCCATGGGATTGGCATGGGGAAACCCTTCCCAAAGTCCTCCGAATGTAATGCATGACCAACCATCTACATCCTATTTTGGGAATCAGCTGATGATGTCTCCTCACACACAGAATTTGTACGCTGGTCATGGTCATGGTTTTTACCAGAACCCAGGCTAGCAGCCGAACTTTTCTTGGCAACTTGGTGCCAGTCAAACTCCAGGTCTCTTTTTCCATGGTTATCACCAACAACCCAAACTACCTTTCCTGGAAACCTTTCATTTTATAGACTTGACAAGGTTGTTGAATGATCCTATCTGTCACGATCCGCATTGGCCCCATATGTCGACGAAGTTGCCTTCATACATACCAAAGTTTGAAGCCAATCCTAACGAAGATCCAGGAGATCATGTGACCACCTTCCATCTTTGGTGCTCGTCTAACTCATTGAAAGATGACTCTGTACAGTTGCGATTGTTTCAATGTACTCTCATTGGGAGTGTCGCGGAATGGTACATTGAGCTCGACCGCTCAAGATACTCTTCCTTCGGCGAATTCACAATGGCTTTCCTAAACCATTTCCAATTACCTATGAGATACAATGCTGGCACAAAATTGTTGGCCAATTTCAAACAGACAAAAGAGGACCATATCTCTGATCACATCCAAGAATGGAGACACTGGAAGAGTTTAATTAAGGTGCCAATCCCACCAACATACCTTCTCGAGTGGTTCCTTAAGTATTTGGTCCCACAGTTATCCAAAGACGTCGCAACGTTGGGAGTGTTTTCCGAAGAAGATGTCATCATGAGAGCTCAACAACTTGAGCTAATCTACTCTCAGTCTGGTTTATTATACGAGATCTTGCCAGATGCGCCACGCTCAATACTTGATAAAACCAGACAGAGAGCTGGACCACATGCCAATGGTATTGTTGGTTCAGCACAAACAAAGCCCACTAAACAACTGATGAAGCAATTGCAACAATTGTCTATACAACACACAAAAACCAGCCAAACTACTATTTTGGCTGCTTCCCTACCCAAACATCGGATGTAGACACAGTGCAATCGACAAATCCAAAGGCCACCCAACAGCCTGATGGAAAGAAAAAACAATGAAAGAAGGGCAAGGGGGATAGGAAACCCACTAATAATGCTAGAGGGGGCAGCACTGAGAAACGAAAGGTGAGGTATCCTTGCAACCTGTGCACGAAAGACCACCCAACCCACCAATGTCCTCGGCTTGCAGAGGCCCAAAATTTTGTGACACAACAACAACCTATCCTGTTAACCAATCCATTTCAACATGGGAAAAACCTAGCCCAAACCTCTACAAGTGCAAAAGGGGGCAGTCAAGGACCCTCTCCATCTTCGAACAATCCTGCATCCGCGAATGTGTATATGATGAAGGGTGATGTGTTTATATCGAATAGAGCGCATAACTACAGTAAACCAAGCACTTCTGAGAAAGGAAAAGAAGCCAAAATCCCATCTCTTCCTCTCCAGATTGAGAAGAATTTGGGTGAAACAATGACACACATCCCAAAAGGTGCGTTCAAGAAAGATTCTCACAAACCAAATGCAAGGGTTGCCTAGAACTATTCTGTGGTGGAGGATTTGTCCCAAACCCCTTGTGCGATGTCCTCTTTGGAGGTCCTCCAAATATTCCCTTCCCAGAGGAAAGATTTGTTAGCATCTTTAGGATCTATTGAGACTTGTAATCCGGGTACAATCATGCTGGATACAACTGACTTAAAACCTCGTCTACCTTACCACGTAGCATTTCAGATAGTAGTGGCCTACCCCATGAAAATTTTTTCTCAGAACATTTTTCGCACGGTGGTTGATAAGGGTTCCTCGACATGCGTTATGTCATTGGCATGTTGGAAGGCCATTGACCAACCTGTTTTGTCTCCATCACCTACTCTTCTCACTTCTTTTGACGGTCGTTCGTTTCGACCACATGGTATCATTCCCTCTTTCCCCATGCAATTAAGAGGGAAGACTGTGTGCATCGAGGTAGAAGTAGTCGATGCATCCCTCGACTACAATATCTTGTTAGGAAGGAGTTGGACTTATGCCATGCAAGCAGTGGTTGCTACAGTTTTCTGGGTCTTGTTGTTTCCACACGAGGACTGGATTGTGACCATTGATCAATTGTCTTTCCCCAGACCTGACCCTTCATTGGGGGCATTCACGGTCCTGATGATTGATAATCCCCAACTGGGCATAGTCAACATAGGGGTTGGTTTGTGCCCATCTTTTATGGGTACCTTCGATTACGTGCCCCCTCAAGGCGATGCCAAGTTCATATCCGACCACCATAAGGTTGAGATTTTCCAAGTTTCCTTGTTTCGCACGACTTACTTCAATGATCCATGGATACTTCCTTCCCCATCAGCCATGATGGAAGGGACAGGGCACCCTAGCATGTCCATGCCCTTGTTCGTAGCTGAATTAGCATACTCTTTAGTCCAGCAAGCTTCGTCCGACACCGATCCAACTCCTGCACAAGAGTTAGATTCAATTCCAGAGCCTATTTGGGCTCAAGGTTCTTTCGATGATACCGATGCGTTAGAATTAGTCTTCCCACCCTCTATAGAGGGTGGGGGGAGGGGGTCCCTCCGACGAAGCAATAATTGAAGCAATGACTAGTCCGACCAAACCCTGGGACGATCTCCATCACCGATCATACTTCCTCCCAGAGTTAAGCAGAATCAAAGCAGGAGAATTCACTTTAACTATGACTGGATATAGTTCTTGTCCTATTAATCCCTTAGATACACATGAGGTTTATGTCGAGGGTAATATGGAAACTATCGCTGAAACTATACCGATTAATATCTCCAGAACCCTTAGCGTCGTGGAGAATGTTTTCGTCAGAGTTGACTATTCCCCTGAAGAGATTCAAGTCTACATAGATATTTTTAAATAATTTCGTGACATTTTTGCCTCGTCTTATGAGGAAATTCTAGGCATTGATCCAAGAATAGTCGAACATGAAATCACAACTTATCTTGATGCCAAGCCATTTTGGTAGAAGCTTCATCCAATTAATCCTAGGAAAGAAACAACCATTAAGGTTGAGGTCGAGAAATTGATCAAGGCTGGTTTTATTTACCCTATCCATTTGACCCAATGAGTGTCAAATCCGGTGCTGGT
The DNA here is from genome assembly GCA_032191745.1 of Picea mariana. NCBI lineage: Eukaryota > Viridiplantae > Streptophyta > Pinopsida > Pinales > Pinaceae > Picea > Picea mariana. The sequence continues at coordinate 11,042 of JASDQU011027683.1, read as the reverse complement.
CAACAAGAAACAGGGCATGATTCGCGTATGTACGGACTTCCGTGATTTAAACAAGGCCTATCCAAAAGATAATTTTTCCACACCATTCATTGGCCAGATAATTGATGAATGTGAAGGTTGCGAGGCCTTTTCTTTCATGGATGGTTTTTCGGGGTATAATCAAATACAAATCAAACCCGAAGACCAGCACAAAACGATATTCATTTGTCCATGGGGTACATTCGCGTATCGTAAGATGCCCTTTGGTCTCAAAAATGCTCGAGCGACCTTTCAACGGGCCATGTCTTTTTCTTTCCATGATCTCAAGCATATAGTCGAGGATTATTTAGATTATTTAGCATCTCGATCTCGCAAGAGAACGGATCATCCCACAGACCTCCAACTTATCTTTGAGCGATGTCACTACTTCCGGATTCGCTTGAATCCAAACAAGTGCAGCGTTTGCGTAACATCAGGACGTTTGTTAGGTTTCATAGTGTCAACAATAGGGATCATGGTCGATCCTCTCAAGGTTGAGGCAATAGTTTAGTTGCCTCCCCCATGCACAATCCTTCAACTTCAGAGTCTACATGGAAAGAAATTTTTTTTAAGGCATTTCATCATAAACTATGCTAAGATCACAAAGGGATTTATGTGCTTACTGAAGAAAGAAGTTCCTTTTCATTGGAATGATGCTGCTCAATGCTCCTTCGAAGCGTTGAAACATGCCCTCACAACTTCCCCTTTGCTTCAGCCACCCAACTATAACAAAGATTTCTTATTATACCTGGCTACAACAGAGTCAACCATTGGCATGGTCTTAGTTCAGGAAGATGATTTGCTCTCAGAATATGTGATCTATTACCTGAGTTGAGGCCTAGTCGGACCGGAACTCAATTATTCTCATATCGAAAAACTTGCGTTGGCAGCAATCCATGCCGTTCAACAGTTCCGTCATTATGTTCTATTTCGCAAGACCACCTTCATTGCCATTATGAATCCGTTTCAATACGTGTTGACACGACGGGTACTAGGCAGAAGGATCAATAAATGAATAGTCGTCCTCCAGGAATTCAACCTAGATTTCGTTTCAGCGAAATCCAAAAAGTCACTGGTCTTTGCAGAACTCATCTCGAAACTTCCGATCGAGTCAGGTGATGTTATGCCCTAAGAGTCGCCTATCAGAGGAGATATGTTTTTGATCACATCTTTGGATGCCTGGTATAGAGATATACTTGTATATCTCCATACTTTGAAGTGCTTCACCTCTTCTTCTCATGATGAGCATCGTCGTATATGCCATCAGGATAAGAATTATCTCATACTCGATGATACGTTGTATCGAAGAGGTGTAGGCTGCATCTTGTGTCGATGCCTCACTCACGAAGAAGAAATTATCGTGCTTAATGATTTTCATACCAGAGTATGTGGCAGTCATTGGTCTGGGTTGGCAACAACCTAAAATCTTTTATGAGTAGGTTACTTCCGGCTGACACTAATCAAAGATTGTATCGAGTCGGTCAAGAAGTGCCACCCATGTCATATCTTCTCTCAGAAGATGAGGGCACATCCCAGTCCCATGTTTTCTGTCATCACAGTTGGTCCCTTCACCAAGTGGGGGATTGATTACACTACATGCAACCCTCCTTCAACAAGGGGGCACCATTATATCAATGTCGTTGTAGACTACTTAACGAAGTGGGTCTAAGCTATGCCAATGTTTAAAGATGAAGGAGAGACTGTAACTCTCTTTTTATTCAACCAGATAATAGCAAGGTTTGACATCCCAAGAGATATTGTCACTGACCATGGTAGTCACTTTCAGAACCAGATGATGACCGAATTAACATCAAATCTTGGGTTGTGGAAAGAACATTCGTCACCCTACTACCCCCAAGCAAATGTTCAGGTGGAAGCTGTAAATAAATCTCTTAAGACCATCCTACAATGAATGATCAACTCAACCAAGTCAAATTGTCATTTGATGTTATAATCGACATTATGGGCTTACCGAACGTCTGTTAAGACTGCAATTGGTTTCTCACCTTTTCAACTCGTTTACGAGCTGGAAGCAGTCTTGCCTATAGAATGTCAGATCCCGTCCCTAAAATTAGCAGTAGAGTTATTGCCAGACACTTCTCCACTTGAAGAATGGTTATTATAACTTGAGTGACTCAATGAGCAGTGTTGTCATGTGGCCCTGGCCAATGAGGCTCACAAACATAAAGTCAAGTGTCAGTATGATCAGTTCGTTCATCCTTGGATTTTCTCTGAAGGTGACCTTTTCCTGGTCTATGACCAAGATAAGGATCCCTTGGGGGAAGGAAAATTCAAACCCATGTGGTTCAAACCTTTCATCATAAAAGAGGTTCTAAAAAAGGGTGCTTATCATCTGGTTGACTTTGAGGGAAATTCTTTGGCGGAGCCTAGAAATGGGCTCTACCTCAAGAAGTATTACTCATAGGTAGGTCACCTTGGGTAACTTGTTGTAACATTTGTATAGTCTTTGTACTATTACTTTCTAGTTTCTTTTAGTATTATGGACGTGTTGTTTTTGATGTTATATTTTGTCACTGTGGCAGATGTCAAGTGAATTAGAGGTGTTCATTGGGTACACAAACGGTGCTAGCCGACACACTCAGAGGCTTGCCCCCGCAGCTTGGGTAATTTTTACACCTTAAGGCCAGTTATTATCTTTCGGAGGTATATGCTTAGGCGACACCACAAACAATGTCGCCGAGTATAATGCAGTTATTGAGTTGCTTCACGATGCCCTGTCATTTGGTATCTCTCATCTCCAGGTCTATTTAGATGCTCAGCTAGTTGTGTCTCAGTTACATAGAGTCTACCGTGTTCATGATCCAACTTTACACCGACGATTCCTTAGGGTACGTCTCTTACAATGAATCTTTGATTATATTACATATTTTCATGTTCCTAGGAGATTAAACCAAGTTACAAATACTCTATCTAATCAAATTTTATACTAGCATCTCGCACACATATAAAAAGACATACACATAAAAATGTAAATACATTTTTAAAGGCAAGTATGATCCATAAGACACAAAAAGACATAAAAATCCATATATAATATCATGATCATCAGAGTACATAGGTGGACGCAAGCGCCTCAAAAAATATGACCAGTAACGAGTCATGGGGCTTATGCCCTCAAAAAATATATACAGGTGGAGCTATCAAAGTCTAGACTAACTAAGGTCAGGGCCTGTGGGCCCTGTTGTAATAATCAACAGTGTTTGCCAAACACGGAAACAGTCGGACCCATGTCCATGGTGCCCCCACTACATGAGGCTGTAGGGATGGTGGAAAATCATCAATCTCTTCCATAGGGATGGTGCGAGTGAGCGAGGTAAAATTTCTCTCTACTCATCTCAAAACCCTCTCAGCCTCACCGGCTGGAAGCTCTCCTGCTACTACTGGTCCCCCTGTGGTGGAAAGTGCGACCCCTAGCTGAGGATGATGCTTGTTCCTCGCATAATCCATAGGTCGTGAGGGTACCACATCTGCACATAATAGACATGTATTTGTCAAATACTCTGGTATAAAAAAATGATATATAAAAAAACAACATAAAAATTATATATGTTTTAAAAAAAAATGATGCAAACTTACCCATCTCGCCTTACTCCTTGCCTTGAGGTACAGGGATCTCGAGATCTCTCGAGAAATCAATCCTAACATAAGCATAATCCTCTATGGTTGGGATCTGCTGCGACAACCAAGCAAAGAAGTCATCACCAAAGGACTCATTGGTCCTTCCACCACCCTGTCGTGGAAGAAACACTTCCCATCTGCAAACCGCAAGAAGAGAGGCCTGATGTCCTCGTACCACCACTCAAGGACTGAAACTAGGAACTCTTTTAAAGAAGAAAGAGCATAGAATCGTCTCGAACCTGAAGTTACTCTACATCCACAACCGACAATCTGTCAGCTGCCTCTTCATACAATCCAACAGTGTAGTGCTTCAGTAGAATATCTATGCATTTAAGCACTGGACTGCACAGTTCATCTGTGCATGGGACGCCTGATGTAGAGCCACAGAACCAGTCATCCACCCAATAAGCAACACAATCACCTGCAGTGATAAATCAATGATCCTTCTTATTGGCACCCACAATCTCGATAGATTTGTACCAGCCTCACAATAAAGTCCTATAAATTTCGATATATTATGAGGCCCCAAAGGAAATGTCTGGAAATTGACTGGTTTCCCTCTCCTAGAGAGGCCAGTCAAAAAGTATATATCCTCTTTAGTGGGCACCAATGATTTCCCCTCTAACATAAAATCTTCTGCGTCAGGGTGCCAGTATTCAACCAAGGCATTCAGTAGCCTAGGTTGTGCTCTCATGAAAGGACACAGAAAAAACTTGAGCAAGCCACATTGCATTAACATCGCCACAATGTTAGGGTCTTCCCCAACTAGTGCGCTAATATCTTCGTGCTCTCGTTCTCTCCATTGCACATACATCTTGCACATGGGAAAATTTTCATAGGGTTAGGCCTTGCTTTTTAAACCTTTTTTCACTCATGGGAGGGTCCACACAGGCTCTTGTGATGACAGTCGCGTGTACACATGGTCTGACATCATACAGAGTGAGTGTACATGTGGGATGTCATAGGATAGCCTGCGTGGACCTAGGGCCGACCTTTTAAAGGTCGACGCCCCCCCAAGAAACCAAATTAAATGAATAAGAAAAGAATTAAAGAGAAAAAGGAGGTAGTTTATACTTACTTCGTCTAGATGGATGGTCATTTCGTCCACTGTAGCTCCTAGAATCACCACTTTTATCAAAGGGGGTATTTTGTGCCAGAGTCAATTTCCAAATCAGCAATGGTGATAATGAGCTGGCAGCTTCTATTTATAGACTTTTTGGCCCATTTTTGTCACTTTTTTGGCCCCCCTTATCATTTTCTCTATATTGAAAACCATTTAGAGTGATTCAGGAGTTTCTATGGAAAGTTACGTTCAGGTATCGGGACATTTTTTTTGAGTTTTGGGTCACTTTTGATGGTCCGTGGGAAAAACCTCAGATGGTCAACTTGAGCATATAAGTTAGGTTTCCACCTCTACTTTTGTATCTCGTTGTCTTTATCCCTCTTCCATAGGATCGATCCCATCAGGTTGTGACAGAGAACCATCTTTGCTGCTTTTGAAGTGTCACGATTTGGTGGTAGAGTTTACTGAAACATGGGTGCCCTAGGTAGATCCTGGTTGCATTATGGTGTCCATACTGTCACTAATGACTATAGGCTCAGGAGTCCTTTTAGTTTTTCCTGATTACATGTTTGAGCCTCATTTGCATGACTCTTGACCTCACCCATGGGACTCCCAAAACATAACAGGTCTTCTTTTAAGCCCTTTTCAGACCCTCTAAACATGAAAAGATTGCCAAGCGATTATGTGGCCTTTCACACTTGTTAAACTGAAATTTGAAG
>JASDQU011027682.1:7692-17761 GCA_032191745.1 Picea mariana | reverse complement strand
ATTTATATTAGGCTATTAGCCTCCAAGAGAATAAGTCAGCCAAAAATAATAATAATATACTAAATAGACACATACCCAGAAGGAGAAGTCGGCCCCAGCAAAACTGGCAGGATTACTATAAATACAGGGTGCCAGTTCTTATTTGTAGCATCTTAGAATTGCATTCATGTAGTTTGGTGCACACTGCAGTTGCAGTCTGGTGCACAGGTTTGAAGGAAGAGCAGGTGCAGATGCAGCAGCAGCTAGTTCTCAGTATTGGCTTGAATATATCTTGGATAGGGTTTGGACTCTCTGATAATCTTTTTGTGATGCTCTATCCTTGGGGATTGATGCGCTACTCTTTGTTTGGCTATCTAGCCTAGGGTTTGCTTCCGGAGGAATTCTCAGTCAAGTTTAAGGTGCTCAGAGGGAGGCTTCAGCCTATGGTTGGGTGACGTAGGTATCATCAATGGTAAAACGATCACACCATCTTCTATATTCTAACATAAATATCTTAGGCTCTCTAGACCTCCTATGCAAAAACACATGGAATTTTTGTACTCTTGTTCAGTTTTCTTGTTTTGTACTATGTCCAAATTTTTTGGCCATGATCTATTCAGACTTCTTGTTTCATGTTCATACAACTCTGTCTCAATAATCTTCTGCGACCTGTTCTGGTTTCCCAATATTTGGCAGAACAAGTGGCATATTTTTCTTTTTTTCCAACTAGAACAGAAGAGTGCCATCTATTTCGACTTCCACTAGTTTGGAGGAAAAGGTGGAATGCCTTATAACATGTTTGATATGTACAACCACAAATATTTTATGAGGAAATAACATTTTTTTATTTACAAAACAAAAACCATGTTCAGATGTTGTAATCCAACATAACCCAAGAGTAATTTTGCAATGTCACAAAACCCTTGATGAATGTCACAATGCAACATCACCTTTGATAAAATATGTGATGTGGAATAACTCTTAATAATATTGTTAAGACAATAACCCCAACCAACCATAGTAAAGCACCAGTGAAAACCATAATGAACAATGGCCAACCATGCCCATACAAAATCAACCATCACCATCTATGAATGTGGCAATGTGACAAAATCCTTTATGAATGTGACAACGTGACATTGCATTTGATCATCACCAGAATGTGACATAACCATTCATGAATGTAGGAATCCAACACTTGTAAACCAAGATGAATGTCTCAATGTCACAAAACCATTGAGGAAGATCAGAATCAAACATAGCCATTAACCATTGAGGAATGTCACAATCAAACATAACCCTTGATAAATGTGGCATTGGGACAAAATCCTTTATGAATGTAATAATATGACATGACATTTATTTGATGTAACAATGTGACAAAACCCTTAATGAACATCGCAATTTGACATGAAATTTAATTCACGCCGCAATGTGACATAGTTGTTAACACAACAAGGTGAATGTTACAATCTGGAATAACCATAAAGGGATGCCACAATCTAGCATAACCCTTGATGTATGTTGCAATGTCACAAAATCATTTATGAATTTCACAATATGACATCACATTTGATCAACACCACAATTCCACATAACTATTCATGAATGTAGGAAGTGGACAAAAGTCAACCAATTCGAATGCATGAATGTCACATAACTATTCAGAAAGATCACAATCAAATATATCCATATTATAAAGTAATCTAAAATGAATGTTATAGTTTGACATAACCATTGAACGATGTAACAACCCAACAAAACCCTTTATCAACATTGCAATATTACAAAACCTTTAATAAATGTAATAATGTGAAATCACATTTCATGAACGTCACAATGTGACAAAACCTTTATTGAACACCGCAATGTGACATGACATTTGATGAATGTCAAAATATGACATAGTCATTAATGTTGAAAGATAATATTTTATTATTATTACTATTAATATAATATATTAATGTTTGTATTAACTTATATAAATATAATATATGTTTTAACTTATAACAACATTAAAGATATAGTAAATTCAAAATGGGATTTAGCATTATACAACCCTTATGATTGGAAACCCTAATACTCTCTCCTCCCTTATCCTCCATGACTTCAGTTGGAGGGGGGAGCTCGGCTCCCTCCTATAGCTAGATTCTCGCAGGTCAATGCAATGCTCATCTCCTTGATCCCTCTTCTCTTCCAGATTCCTCCCAACCCTTGGATGGTCTCCCTCCCCCGAGCATGGACTTGCAGGCCACCCCTTCCAACTTGAATGACTCACAACCCCCTCCTCAGACCCAAGCTTCATCTCCTTTCATTATATCTGGATTCCTACCTAAGGCTTCCATAAACACTTTGTATGAGGTCAAAATTGACCGCATATCACCCTTTACTCAACATATGCAGGACCATGCTTTCATAGGCAAGTTTATGGGAATCTAGCCTATGGAAAAGGCCCTCAACTGGTGGATCAAAACAACCTTGACACCGAAAGGACAAATAGACCTCAAATTAGGATCCAAAGGATTCTTTATGGCCATATTCTCCAACATGGAGGACCATGATAAAGTATTCTAAGGTGGCATGTACTTCTAACTCTGTCGAACTCCACTTCAGACCCTAGACCAAACGTTTCATCCCTGAAAAAAGAAGATTTCACAGTGGCACCGATTTGGATAAGACTTTACTCACTACCCCACGAATTCTGGGATTAAGAAATCTTGGGAGGAATTGGCAACACCATAGGTTCCTTCATCAAATCTTCAAAGGCCACCAAAATGGGATGTTACACCTTGTATGCACAAATTTGTGTATACATGGATATTACCAAATCCCTCCCTGAATCCATAACAATAGTCTATCACGACATTGACTGGATCCAAACACCTAACTATGAACATGTTCCCTTACAATGTCATCACTACCACACCCACGGTCATCTCTTTCGTGACTGCCCTCTGAATCCCAACTCTGTTGCGTACAATCCCCCTCCCCCTACCCATGACGCAGAAGGCTTCAAGCATGTTCCCTCTCAGAAAAAATCAAGACAATACCCCAATCCACCTCCACCTAAAAATAAATTTGTTGTCAAACATCCCTTCGCCTCCCTCCCACCTGATGATGAAAATAACCTGACCCAAGCCAGCAAAGAACAACTTCAACCTAGTAACTTGACGCAAAATTATCATACATGGATCCAATAAGGTGCAGGAAAACGTTGAACACAACACACAACACCCACTCAGTCAACGACATTGACATGTAAGAGGGATCGCCCAACTAGTTAGACTCAAATGATGGTGACGACATGTATCTGGGAGATCTAGACCTTAACTCCATTGATGTTACCTGCAAGTAACAAGACCCAAGCTCCATTCTCAAAAAGCAAGTGAAGCTCCTCAAATATGTGTTGGTACGAAATCGCATCCTCAACAAAACAAAGGAAAAAGGTATGAACCCCAATCCCTCGCCTAATATTAAAGATTCCACCTCTTCAGCTCCTAGAAATACCAAAGAGTAAAATAAGAGAGGAATAAGATACAATCAATATCTCATCAAAGACTTGGGAGACTTCAAGGGAAATTCGGGTCGAATTTCCCTCATGACAAACAAGTTTCAACCCAACCTCCCTCCTTCCTCCTGAAATTTATCTCCTGGAACATAAGAGGCCTCAATGGGAAGACCAAACAACAACTTCTCAAGCAACATATTTCTTCTGAAAAAACCATTTTTTCATGATTAAATAAACCAAGTGCCCGCACCACCTCTTCCAAACACTTGCATATCAAATTTTTCCCTGCAACCTTGCTATAGCTTTGGATGCCTAAGGATCTGGGAGAGGACTAGACCTCCTGTGGAATCCCTTTGAAATCTCCCTCTCTGAATCTTTTTCCACCAAGTAATCTCATTCATCTACCTTCCAACTTTTAGGCTCTGCCCTCTCAAGAACCCTTACTAACATTTATGGCCTCAACCTCCTCCTTGACAAGTTACTCTTTCTATCCTCCCTTACTCTCCTCCCTCCCCTGGTCACAAACAACCACTAGATTATTGGGGGTGATTTCAACTCCATCACTTCCCTTATAGAGAAACAAGGAGGCCTCAGGCAACTAGATCAAGATTCACAAGTCTTTCTGGATACCATACACTCCTTCAACCTCATATATATTGAAATTTCCAATGTCACCTTCACTTGGAACAACCTACGATGAGGATATTAGGAAATCACCTCTCATCTTGATTGTTTTTTAAGTCTCTAACTCCCTTCTGCTTGATGACTTCCACCCCTCAACAGTTGTCCTCTCTTAAGGAGGCCCCAATCATTGGTCGATTCAGCTTAATCTTGACATCCACAGGACCCCCAAAAATCACCCTTTTCGATTTGAAATATTTTGGCTAAATAACCCTAACTTCCAAAAACGAATTTCTAAATGGTGGACCACTTACTCCCCCTCCTCTAACTTAGTAATGCACAAATTCCAGCAGAAGCTCAAACACATGAAGCAACAACTCAAGGTCTAGAATAAGGAAGAATTTGGCGACATTTTTCAAGCCAAACAAAATCTCATCAAGAAAATGGAACACATTCAACTGATTATGATTCAAAATGGAAACAAAGATCAACTTCTCCAAGACAAATAAAACATCCAAACTCGACTCAGAGAAAGAGACTCACAAGAAGAAATACTTTGGAGGAAAACATCTCGTGTTTGCTAGATAAAATAAGGGGAAAAAAAAACTAATTTTTTCCACATATCCATGATTCTACATTGCCATCATAATCAAATCATCAGAATAAAATATGTCAATCGAAACTACCTCACCGAACATAAGGAAATTGAACAGGAAATTACCTGCCACTTCCACGACCTCCTTTCAGAGCCGCAACAGGATTGCAGAACGTCCATACAAAAAATAACTCAACATATTTTGGGGTTGGTCTCGCTTGAGAAAAACCAATCCCTCATGCATCCCACTTCCCTCGAGGAAGTTGAACATGTAGTTTTCGACATGCGCAAAAAGAAGTCTCCTGGTCCAGACGGCTTCACCATGGATTTCTTTCAAGCCTGTTGGCCTATACTCAAATGGGATGTTTGGGAAGTGGTAGAAGACTCTCGCTCTCACACCAATGTCCTTCCCACCCTCAATGTCACCTTCCTTTCCTTTATCCCCAAAGAAGAGCATGTTGATAATCCTAAGAACTTCCGCCCCATTTCCCTTTGCAATGTAATCTTCAAAATTATCACCAAGCTTATTGCAAATCAACTTAAACATATTCTCCCCACCCTTATCTCCCCCAAAACAATGGGCTATGTGGAAGGTAGAAAAATATTAGATGGCATCATCATGGTGCATGAATGTGTTCACTCCCTCAAGTCTACAAATTCCCCTGGCATGCTCATAAAACTAGACCTTTCCAAGGCTTTTGACAAACTAAGCTGGCAATATATCCAATAGACCCTACAAGCTTTTGGATTCTCAGGTTCCTAGATAAAATGGGTGCTCTCCCTTCTCTCCATTGATTTTTTCTCCATCCTTGTCAATGGCTCTCCTTTCATCCCTTTCTCCCCTTCTTGAGGTATTAGAAAAGGGGACCCCCTCTCCCCCTTCCTCTTTATCCTCATGGAAGAAGGACTAGAATGAATTATCAAAGTAGTTGTGGCATTCAAGTAGATTTGAGGCCTCTTCCTTCACGATGAGGACCATCTGACTATGCATCAACACTCTGTGGACGATACATTGTTGATATCCCAACCCATTTTCAAAGAGGCCAAATCCATTAGCAAAATCCTTGTACACTTCTTTGAAGCCTCAGGTACCTCCATAAATCTCCTCAAGTCTCATATTTGTTTTTTTAATACTCCTCCTGTTGTTTAGGTGAAGATTTCCAACATCCTTGGCTTCCAATGGAGCTTCCTTCCAAACAAGCACTTTGGTGTGCCTCTCATTTAGTTCAACCATCGGTGCTTCACCTGGGAAGATCTTCTTTCCAGAATGCACAAAAAAATCAAGAACTAGGCTTTGAGAACTCTCAACATAGCAAGTTGTCTAGTGCTCCTCAAAGAAATACTCCAATCCATGCCTCTCCACCTCTTCTCTTCTTTGGCTGCCCCCAAATCCATCTTAAAAGTGATCAATAACCTCAAAATAACTTTTATGTGGGGTGGAGCTCGCAAAGAAAAGAAGTGGGCTCTTATAGCTTGGGACAAGCTCTGTCTCCCAAAGTTGCCAGGGGTCCTAGGCCTAAAAGATCTAAAATCTCTCATTGTGTTCATGGGTGCAAAAATATGGTGGTGATGGATAACTGAAGGGAACACCCCTTAGGCTCACCTATGGCACAGAAAAAATTTCCCACAATTAGAGAGACAAGGCCTCATCAGACTCATAAGAGACATCTGAGACTCACATATATGGAATGCAGCATAGCCCAAAAAGCACCTTGTTCACTCTTAGTGCTTTTGGGAAATTATAAATGGTAGATCATCCCTCTTCTGGGAAGACTCCTGGCAGCAACTACCACCCCTTTCTCAAAATTCCAACCTTGGTAAACTCTGAGACCTCATGAAAACCCAAAATAAAATGTGGATCCATCAATACTAGCTTCCCCCCAACCCTAGGTATATTTGGAGAGCGTGGATTCCTAAGGATGATTAGATCCCTCATCAGCATGTTCCTAGTTAGGACCTCCTTTGGAAATAAATCTCACATAGGAAAATCAAAATTCAGCAAGGGAAAGACAAACTAAGGTGGGGACATCAGCCAGCAGGAAGCTTCTCACTCCAAGAGACCCACAAATTGACCAAAAGGACTGACATTAACCCACACTGGGATATCTGGATCAAAATTTGGTCACAAAAACTTTGGCCCAAAGTCTCTATATTTATTTTGATCCTAATCAAGCGAAAACTCACCACCTGGGAAAACCTCCTTAAATGTGGCTTTATTGCACCATCCCACTACCTCCTCTGCATGGAAAATGGTGAAACTAGTGAACATCTCCTTAACTCTTGTCCCTTCCTAGCCAAAATTTGGGACTTAGTCGCACTCCTCTTCTACACCATTGATAGAGATAAGGAAATCCTCCTCAATATTATTTCCCTCTAGAGATCCAACACCTTTATCAATCCCATCGTGAATCGATCCTAGATTCTTCTCCCAGGCTTCTTCCTTTGGGATATTTGGAAATAACACAATCATCTCATTTTCAGAAACTCTTCTAAGGACGTGATTGCGATCTGGGCCAAAATCAAACTCAACATCAAGGAAACCATTGTCATTGAGTCTTGGTCCTCCCTAGATTGGAAATGCAATCCCTAAGATTTCAAAATACTCCAACAGTTGCACCTCTCACGTGAAGTAATCTGCTAATAAAATTGCTAACAAAATTGCAAATGAAGGCATTAACACACCTATCGACCCCATTGACTTAATTTGGGAACATGTTCCTAACTCCCAGATTTGCGCTGATTGTTTTGGCATTTCCCAAAAAGACCATTACCCCCCGCATGGGGTGTCAAGGACGCAATCCAAGCATCGGTGGGTCCGCGACCCCCCCACCCACCCAACCTCTCAATCTATGGGCACCTGTCAATAGCCATCATCCTCCACCTCACCTCCTTATGTGATTCATTACCCATTTTTGTCTTCCCCTCGCACTTTAGTATCCATGTCCTCGCTCTGACGTCATTACTCTTACCACTCCTTACCAACTCAAGTTTATCGTCCTTCACACGAGGTTTCGAAAGATGGTGAAGCATAGGAGTTTGATGCCCGATACGACCCATATCTCGGAAAATCATCATAAATTTATCCATTTTTGGGCCCTAGCACTGGATAGTTATATCATTTGTGTCTCCTTCTAGGTGCATTACTATTGGTCTATTGATTCTTCTCTCTCATGGTCCTTTACAACTTCCCTCTTGCATTCAATAGTGGGAACTCTCTCGCCTTTCTCACTTCTGCACTCTGTGATCCAATTCTCCACCCTCTTCTACATGGCTTGGGGCTTCTCTTCCCTTAGTGGCTGGGGGGAACCTCTCACCGACCCAAAACCTGATCAGGATTTTGATTGGTGTATGTGGCTGAGAATTCGATGGATACCTATTACTCAGCCACCCCTCCAAAAATTTAGTCGAAAATGGATGTGGTTGAGGCAGATATTCGAGTTTTATGAAAGTTCATCTCAGACAACAAGGTGAAGGAGACAACCATATTGTGGGTTCCTAACACTCATTCTGTCTATGGCTAGTCCTCGCAGTACCTGAAAACAATGGAAATCTACTAGCACTTAAAAACTTTGATGGGAAGAGTTATGCTAGACCACCATGAAACTCGCCAAGAGGTCCTCTTGCAATTCAATGGCATGCAGCTCCAGATCACGTTGGTCGACCACAAGCTAAATTTAATGATGAAAAAGCTAGTGAGCATGGATCTTTCCAACCTGAACTATGCTCAAACCCAATTCCCAACGCCAGCAAGCCATAGCATTAGCTAAGTTCTATGTTGTTCCTTCTGTGTTTTTTGTTAAATTACCACCGAGGCTTGGGCTTACCACTTCTTCTTAGTAGATTAAATAAGGATAGAGGTTCTCATAGAGGAATTAGGAGCTATTCCTACTCTAGTTTATTAGTCATAAGCCTTATATATATCAAACAAATGCTATATGATACAATAATACAAAGACTCTCGATTATTCAAAAAAAACATTAAAGATACAATAATATTATATTATATTAGTTTCTATGTACTTATATAAAGATAATATATATGTTTTAACTTATCTGAACAAAGTTTATAGAAAACTTTATTATTAATAAATAAACATATATTAATATAAATATAAATAGTTATGTTATTTATATTAATAAACATATATTAATATTAAACTTTTCAAATGCGACATAACTATTAACAATATTATTAAACGATTAATAATATAATATTAATATTATTAAAATTGTATTTTTAATGTTTTTTTTTTGTAAGTAAGTATAATATATTATATTAAAAAACTCTCATGAGCATGGTAGCAAAACAAAGTACATGGTGATCATAATGAGATAAGGGACTGCCCCAACAGAGGGGAAACTAGTCCCTGAGCTCAAAGGTATCAAGCTGTTCAATTATTCTAAAGCCTATAGAGGTCATACTGTTTGTACTTCAAATCTTGACAAAAACCAACAGGGAATTGACAATATAAACATCGATCATCTGCAAACTTAACTTAAAAGCTAGACATACGGAGAATAGTCGGGCTGCATGGGCTGGATGTCGTCTGTCCATGGCTCCTCCTCTATGAAAGTGATCTGGTCGGCCCAACTCTTGTCACCTTCCCCTTCGTCCACTGTGTTAGCCGCTTTACTGCCAGAAGTTGCGCCCATATCTGTACCCTTCGTTGCGCCCATAGCTGGATCTTCCTGGGGTGCACTCTGTTCCTGGACTGGAGAGTCCTCTTTCTGTCGAGGGATCAGGGAGTCTTGTATGGATGCGAGAGTACTGAGGAAGAGATCGACCTTGTCGTCCGTTTCCTGGAGGCGGAAGTTGAGGTCATCCACGCCCTGGCGAATGCCGAACACCAAATCATACAAAACCGCCATGCTGTCCCAAAGCTGTGCTGGAGTGGAAGCGTCCCGGGGAAGAGGTCCAGCGCCTCGAGAAGTCTGATGAGGATCCGGCCCGGGTTGCAGTGGAGGCATAGGAGAGTCGCCAGGTGGCCGAGGGGGGGGAGAGGCAGCATAGGGAACTAACGCCCACGAGGGGGAGTGAGCATACATTGTATTTTTAATGTTATTATTAATACAATATATCAATTTTATATTAAAATTAATATGGTATATTAGTATTGTGTTTTTAATTGTAAATAACCAATCTGGTTTCAATGACGAACATTCATCATAAATGGAATAAATAATTGTGATCCATATTGGACAAGAAAATTTATTGAATAAAAATGTATATAATGAGATAAAATAGATAATATATCCTGATTAGATGTACAATGAGAGTGTCAAAATATATAGAGAACCTAAAGGAACATGTGGTGATCATCCATTGAAAGGATGCATCCCTTAGATAATTAATAACTATTTATTAT
>JASDQU011027681.1:37031-58480 GCA_032191745.1 Picea mariana | reverse complement strand
TCTCATTCAAATTTCTATAAGGTCACATCTTGGGTCGAGTCAGTGCTGCCAAGTCCTTGGTCATGTCATTCATATGTTCAAGAGTTGTCCACACAAACCTTTTATTGAGTTGTCCATCTGTGGTTGTCCATTCTTACTATGTCAGCCTTCCCTATGTTCGTGTCCACATTCGTCCATACTCTATTCCACCTTCAAAATATGTTACTCATTTCATGTCATTGAAGGGGGATAAATCAAGGCCCTCCTGTGACGAGTCTTGTTCCGTCGACTCCAACTCATTATCCGAAAATAAGACTTAGAAATCATTTAGTACCTTGGAACCTGCATGCCTTAATGGCAGGTCTCCTCGCTGTCGACAGGGATTCACATCATTGATCCCTGATCAAGAGATTCCGCTGAGTTTTCGACTTCAGCTCATATATTCTCATTCATTCAGATTGTGCTTTGGTACCTTGGGAGTCATTGACATCAATGGTGATTTCCCTCGCACTTGTTAACGGTTTTCATTAATGACTTGTAATCAAGTGGATTCTAACATGCTCAACTTCAACACATGTAATCACATGGTTATATTCATGCTTGTGATGGGGTTGAAGACCCTAGGTATTATCTATTTTGGCCCAAGTTGCGTTGGAGTATGTATGATTTGTATTGGTACATAGATCCACTTTGTATGTCACGTGGCTATGTCATCTCCAGATCAAGAAATTTTCACATAGATCCACGATGTATTCCTGGTGGCTATGTAACATGATAAYGACATGTATCCACRGTGTATGTTTGGTGGCCATGACCTACGATTATGTTTTCATTCATTTATGGTCTGAGCATGGGAATGCCTATCTCATAATTGGTATTATATTATGCTGATGCTTGATTGTTTGCAGGTTTCCAATTAGGTGTGCTACTGGTCTCTAACACACACACTCATTTTACAAAGTATTTCGACTATCACAAGTTCCAACCTCATACTTTGGGGGGAATTCTGTTACACATATTTTTGGTCACTCTGGTGGAATTTCTACAATGTTGTATTCAGGCTCCCAACAAGGACTTTTTTCCTGAGAAAGATGACTGCTATCTTCCTCCAAAAAACATATTTTTAAAGTGATTTCACATGTCACATATGTATTAGGGTGTGAGAATGCCTAATTCTCACAGGCCACCCACAGCTAGGGTGCAAACTTCTCGTAGGCTGCTATATAGGTAGGGTACGAACCTGTTTTTAAGCTTGGAGAAAAGAGGAAGCCTCGAAGTTTCTAGAAGGGAATCTTCTAGAGGATGAGTTGGAATTCATATGGTTGGCATCCTACTAACTTATCTAATTTGGTGGGATCATCCTCATCCATCTAACCATCTTTTCTTCTCCTATATATTGAAAGGTTTCTCATGGAAAAGGTTAAGCAAGATTGAATGAAGAATTGGTGAAAGAATTGTGTGAGGAATTCTACTTGGATAAGAGCTTGGAGCTCTCATTTGACCTATCAAGATGGGATAGATCTTCTTCATATGATTGTAGAACAAGTGTGTGTTGGAACAAAGGGCCACCGAAAGGAAGCTTGAGACATCAAGGCGATCAGGTTGTAATCTTCTATTTCCATATAATATGATACAGAGGCATGTCCCTTTCCCATAAAATCGTTATTATTTTATTATGTAATTCCTTGATCATATGCATAGGTTGAATTTTGAATATACTTTGTTATCTTCACTTTGGTTGGTTTGTGCTGTCTTGGACTTGATTGCACGAGAGCACCGGAGCGAAGCAGGAACAACAGAGACCTAAGGAAGTGATCTAAAGGTATGTTACTTGTCCTTCTCTGCTAGTAGATTCAATGGTCACAACTTAGGGAAAGAGTAGTGCCCTATCTTATTTTGTTCTAGATTCATGTGGATCTAGGGAGATCTGTTAGCATCCACACCTATCAATTTTTCAAATAACAACTATGGAGCTAGAGTTTTGTAACCAGACCTCTTAGTCTACGGAACGTACGCTATGTTCAGTGTCTCGCTTGCACTTGTTGATACTTCTTGTGAACTACAAAGTATGTGTTGCAGATGACATCAACATATTCACCATGCCATAGATGAATAAACATCTAAGGATATTTGTTTGGTAAACATATGGGGAACAGAATGTATGCATATTTACCTTTAGCCTTGTCAGTCTGTTGATGTTTGGGATGATTAACAGTTGATGGCCATGTCACTAGTCCAACTTTTTCTAATGCAAGCATGTGTAGATGAACATCAGAAGGACTAAAAAAGCATATGTATTATATATTTCCCATAATTGTTCTTAATGTCACATGCAGGTTCGAAGGATATGGAATACGAAATAGGGTGTGAAGGGATACTCAGGAAACATGAGGACCCAAGGGTCAAATTGTAAGCCTCATCTTTTTTTACTGAAAACATGTGTAACAATAAATAGGGCATGATGGCGGGGTAAGATGATCAATATATATATCACAGAACCCATGAATCTAGAGGCACAATCTTGAACCCGACAGCCTGACTGTAACACCCTGTTTCCCCCAGTCTGTAAATATAACTATATCGGACAAGGACTATGGAAATATCGAAGGTGTGAATGTTTGATTTGATGGACCTTTGTATAAAAGGTTGATGAATGTAAATTTTGTTATGAATATGTGTTGCATGACTGTTGGTATGGGGATGTGATAAAAGAGACCACGATGGCTAATAAAAAGGTGGTGTAAGGGACCTGGAATGATTGTGTTAACTTCCACCGAACCAATACCATACTAGTTTTACTTGCTCAAATACCAAAGTAACTCTCTGACCCTAAATGAATTCCCTATCAAGATGGTAGGTGGGTAGGATCCTCAAGAGTTAATGAGGGGATGGGGGTGAACTGCCCATCTGTAAATCTCTCAGACCTGACCATGGATGAGGGCATTCTCACCACACACAATCTTGCAGAGGAATGCAAGAAAGGAAGTGTGGGGTTGAGTAGGGGGAGAGAAGTAAAGATTGCAGAGAAGAACCTAAGCTCTTGAATCGGAGGAAGTTCTGACCACAAGAGAAGGAAAGTAACCTTCATCCTCGATTATTTTTTTGTATCAGGAGAAGGAGAGTAACCTTCATCCTTGAATTCCATTGAGTTGGAGGTAAGAGATTGAATCTCATAGCATCGTGGTCTAGCTCGAGAGATGGCTAGTGGTAAATCCATTTGGAGTTATTGAGCCTACGGTTGGGTGGAAATGAGCACCCCTCTCAGCAGTCTCATCACACCCTGTGAATTTGATAAGTGTTTTATGCCTTATATTTTGAATTAAATATCATGGATACACACTCATGTTTATACACTCATAAATGGTTTATGTGTGGAAGGATTGCCTAGTGTTTTAGATTGGAAGTAATGGATGCATGTGTATACTTATATTCCATAGTTGGTTTATGTACAAACTGATTAATTCCAGAGCATGGGTTTGTTCTACCGAGAATCATCTCATCTGCTTGATTCTCATGGTGTTCTAATTTAACCCCTTGAAAGCATCTTCCCCGGGGAATTGCATCATATCTCAGATTCAGAGCAAGATCCTTGGTATGACTACCGCTATGGTAAATCCATGAGTTTACCTTGCCCCGATGTCCTAGCTCCTAACTCGGTGAGTTAGGAAGGCACTTCATTCAATTCAGTAGCTTAGGGACTTTGAAACACGCTCGAGCTCTTACTCAGAAACCTGACTAAGAGTAGGGATAACTTGCCCAAGAATCATTTGAAGGTTCAGTTAACCTGGGTCTGGGAACCCTGTGCAAGAAAGAGTTAGTTTTTGAAAGCCTCACAGACATGGAAGCTCGAAGCTTTGAGAGGTTGATTTTTGTTGCCCAAGTTTAGAAAGGATAGCAAATCAATTATCAAAAGGGAGTACCCCTTTTGTTTGGTAGACGAACAGACAAGATCCTCCCGGGAGTATCCCAGGTCTATCAGGACCAATGGATCTAGAAGAGGAGTTGTTAAGTTCCTAACCCACACATAGGTAGATCAATGTATTCGGATGTAATAAAGGTCAATATTAATAAGGCCTTTCAATAAAATAAAATAAGATGGATGTAAGAAGACCTAACAGAAGCTTCCGCTTCTAGAAGGATATTCCACTAGCTGCTTCTCTTAATAGACATATTTAGTATAAATAAGGGTCGAGGGTATGAAAACCCTAGCTTGGAGATTATTGTAATAGAGTATTTCTTGACTGGAGGTTGCCCCCTCAAAGAGGCCCGTGAACATTGCTTTCTGAATCAAAGTGTTATTTCAGTTGTTTTTCTCATATTATTTATGTGTTATTGTGGAGATTATGTTGGTTATATTACTGTTATTATGCCATTTCTAGCATTTTATTTATGTTCTACATATTTATTGTATCTGGTATCTTGCAAGTGGTATTAGAGCACTTTCCTTGGCAGAAATTGTGGGAATTTTTTTTCTAGGGTAGAGACGTATTCCAACATCTTTAAGCCACAGAGATCTGTCATTACCTGCATAAACCCATGGTTGATGGATTCATACACGCAGGAAATACAAGTGGTTCTTAAGCGCACATCTGTTGGCCACCCTTGTAACCCCTGTTGGTACCCCTTCGAGTGGTAGTGCATCAGACAACACCTATGTACGGATCGGCCTAGATTTCCTGAAGCCCTCTTTAGATAAACCTANTAAGCGCACATCTGTTGGCCACCCTTGTAACCCCTGTTGGTACCCCTTCGAGTGGTAGTGCATCAGACAACACCTATGTACGGATCGACCTAGATTTCCTGAAGCCCTCTTTAGATAAACCTATCGGTCACCGTACTGCTATAGTTTCACGGAGAACAGCACTCAGGAAGATACTCTGCAGTACCTGGGTAGTTAGGTAGTACGGCTAAGGGTACGGTCTATCCTCCTTAGTTAGCACCCTGAGATATTGGGCCGAGTACTAATATTGGAACCTGCACATATATCAGAGAGCTATAGGACAGGGCAAACCCTTATCTGTAGAACCCTTGAATACCTAACCCTTGGGGGACAAAAACATAAACAAATTAAAACCAACCAGATCTATTGACGCACAATTGTGTTCAGGTTGCCAAGTAAATACACATTTCTTTCTGGTTAATAATTTGGGGATTTCATCACTACAGTATTCTTCAGACCGGAGTATAAATCCGTCGGTGTAAAAAACAAAAAAAAAAGTCTGGAAATTTTTTCACCATTATTTGAGACATATTCCATTGGATTCATCCCTTCGCCCTTATCACACTCATCCATATCATTTTTTGGAAAAAATATTTTGACCCCACCTGCCCCTTTTCAGTTCACCCATCCTCAAGGCCCATACCTGTAGCCAAGAACTGGAGTCTCGCTTCAACACCTTGCAATCTAATTTCCTCGAGACCCAAAATGAAGTGAAACAACTCAGTGCTACTATTGCCTCCTGAGATACATCCATCAATACAACCATAAATGCATCAGTGCATTCCGCAATGGAAGAATTCAAACAAGAACTAACCACCCAACTTGAATCTGTCTTTGCATCACTCTGCACCAAACTAAAGATCCCTACCGATGACCCTTTTCCTGACGCACATCCAAAGACTAAAGGTGAAACTTCCTCCCATTCCCATACCTTTCAGCCCCATCACTTTCAAAGGGACATACGCCTTTCGTGGGTGGATGTAACCAAATTTTATGGCTCAGACCCCACTGGTTGGGTCACACAAATGGAACATTATTTCTCTCTCTACAACATTACAGATGACTTGGCCAAACTCCAGTATGGTGTTCTCCATCTAGATCAAGAACCCTGACAATGGTGGCAATGGAGAAAAACTTCCCATCAAGGGTATATTGCTTGGACCCAATTTGTGACTGAGCTTTATGAATGCTTTGACACTGACACCAACCATTTGGGTCATTTGAAAAAATTGAAACAATCAGGAACAGTTGAAGACTTCATAGTTGCATTTGAGCGCCTGGCTTATCGAATAGAGCGCATGACTGATGCTTTCTTTCGAGAGTGTTTTATCAGTGGCCTCAAGGAGGAGATTCGGTCCCATGTCCTCATGGCTCAACCTTCGAGTTGGGTGGAGTCTACTAAAAAGGCTAAAGAAGAAAAACAAGTTGTATCCTCTCAAACCCGTAAACCTTCCTTTACCCCTCACCCTAAACCCATAAATCCCACTACTCCCTCCACCCCATTAAAGATCCAAAAATTGACTAGAGCTGAAATGGTTGAATGCCAACTCAAAGGCCTTTGTTATAATTGTGATGACAAATATTTCCCGGGCCACAAATGTAAGGAACAAAATCTTTTTATGGCCATCTCTGAGGATATTTTGGAAGAGGATGTTGNCACTACTCCCTCCACCCCATTAAAGATCCAAAAATTGACTAGAGCTGAAATGGTTGAATGCCAACTCAAAGGCCTTTGTTATAATTGTGATGACAAATATTTCCCAGGCCACAAATGTAAGGAACAAAATCTTTTTATGGCCATCTCTGAGGATATTTTGGAAGAGGATGTTGAAACTCCCATTGTGCCTGAGTCCCCTGAAATCACTGACATAACCCCTCCCTCCGACCCTCCCGAAGTAGAACCGATCATTTCCCTCAATTCTCTCACTAGCTTCTCTGCCCCCCAAACCCTCAAGTTACTTGGTTACATCAAGCATCAGAAGGTCATCATTCTGGTTGATAGCGGAAGTACCCATAATTTTATTCATCGCCGCATTTCCCAAGAAACCCATTTCTACATCCATGTTGTCAACAATTTCCAAATTATGATTGCCAATGGTGGTTCCATGAAATGTGGAGGGCACTGTGAAAATGTGCATCTCCAAATCAGTGACTACCACCTCAAATCCCATATGTTTTCTTTCGACATGGGAGGTTGTGACATTGTGTTAGGTGCAGACTAGCTAAGGACCCTGGGTCCCATTCTCATGGATTTTAAGGACTTAACCATGCAATTCGACCAAGACGGCCACCAATATAAATTCCAAGGCATCACTGTTGGTTCACCTAAGGTCATTAGTTCCCATCGCATGGAAAAGCTACTCAAAAAAGGTCATTCTGGTGTCATTGCCCAACTCCATTCCATACAAGCAACAGAGACACCCCCGGTGCCGCAAGACCTCCAAGCCCTCCTTTCTAAACATAAAATGGTATTTTCCACTCCCCAAGGACTCCCTCCTTCCAACGGTGTTCATGATCATTCCATTCCCCTTATACCAGGAAGCCTTCCTCCCAATATCCGTTTGTATCGCCACCCCGTTTCACAAAAAAATGAAATTGAGAAAATGGTCCAAGAACTCCTTAATGCAGGCATTATCCATCCTAGTACGATCCCTTACTCTTCTCCGATAGTCATGTTCCTGAAGAAAGAAGGTTCTTGGAGAATGTGTCCTGACTTTCGTGCCCTCAACAAACTAACCATTAAAGATAAATTTCCCATTCCTATCATTGATGACCTCCTGGATGAATTGAGTGGAGCCCAATTCTTTACCAAACTTGATCTTCGCTTGGGCTATCACCAGATACGTATGAAAGAGGCAAACATCCCCAAGATGGCCTTTCAAACTCATGAGGGCCACTATGATTTTTTGGTCATGCCCTTTGGCCTGTGTAATGCCCCCTCCACCTTCCAAAGCCTCATGAATCATGTCTTCCATCCCTTTCTCCGTCATTTTGTCTTAGTTTTCTTTGATGATATCCTCATATATAGAAAAACCTGGACATACCATCTTACTCATGTGGATCAAGTTCTCCATCTACTCTCTCAGCACCAACTTTTCCTGAAACAGTCTAAATGTGCTTTTGGTGCCTCAGAAGTAGAATACTTGGGTCATCCGGTGGGCAAGGATGGCATTAGGGTGGACCCGAAAAAGATTGAAGCTATGCAAGACTGGCCACACCCAAAGACTCTCAAAATATTGCGTGGATTTTTGGGCCTAGCAGGGTATTATCGCAAGTTTGTTAAGAACTATGGAAAGATTGCAACAACTCTCACTGCTCTCTTCAAAAAGAACTCTTTCACTTGGACTCCAGCAGCTGAGCAAGATTTTCAAACCTTGAAGACAGCCATGTGCACCATTCTGGTTCTGGCCCTTCCTGATTTCACAAAGACCTTTGTGTTGGAATGTGATGCCTCAGGGAAAGGAATCAGCGTTGTCCTTATGCAAGAGGGTCGACCTTTGGCCTTCACCAACAAGCAACTGTTTGAAAGGAATCTGGGCAAACCCATTTATGAAAAGGAAATGTTGTCTATCCTGCATGTCGTTGATCTATGGCTCCCTTATCTCTTGGGGAAACGCTTCCAAATTAAGACCGACCATCAAAGCCTCAAGTACTTTCTGGAACAACGCATTTCCTCCTAGGAACAACAAAAATGGGTGACCAAGCTCTTTGGATATGATTATGAGATCATTTACAAGAAGGGAAAAGACAATGTCGTGGCGGATGCACTGTCTCAAAAATATGAATAAGAAGGATCCCTTTTTTCTCTTTCCTTCATTGTACCCGATTGGCTCCAAGCTGTGCGCTAGGAATGGCTTCAAAATCCCAAAAGTTCGCATCTGATCTAGAAATTACAGACCAAGGCTCTGGCTCCCCCAAGGTACTATTGGCTCCAAGATGAGCTTTGATATAAAGGCCGTTTGTATTTAAGTAAACAATCCAAGCTTAAATCCATGGTACTTTATGAGCTTCATGCTACACCCACATTCGGGCACTCAGGGTTCACCAAAACATATGACTGGGTCAAACATTCTTTTTTCTGGGATGGTATGAAACAGGACATCCGTACTTTTGTCGTTGAATGTGAGGTTTGTCAATGCAACAAGGGAGAAACAGTCAAATATCCGAGCACATTACAACCGCTTCGTATTCCCCCTGCTATTTGGAAGGATATATCTATGGAGTTTATTACCGACTTATCCAAATTGGGGAATAAATCAGTCATAATGTTGGTTGTGGATCACCTTTCCAAGTATGCTCATTTCTGTGTTCTTCACCACCCATTTACTGCATCCATGGTGGCTCCAATTTTCATGGACCAGGTCTTCAAGCTTCATGGCATTCTGCACTCTATTGTTTCTGAGCATGACCCAACTTTCACAAGCAATTTTTTGCAAGAACTGTTTAAGCTACAAGGCACCCAATTGCATCTCATCTCAGCTTATCATCCCCAGACGGATGGTCAAAAGAAAGTTGTCAACAAGTGTTTGGAAACATATATGAGGTGCTTTTCCTCTAAAAAACAACACCAGTGGGCTCAATGGTTACCCCTAGCCAAATGGTGGTACAACACTTCATACCGTACAGCCACTCACATGACTCCTTTTGAAGCGGTATATGGATAGAAGCCACCTTCAGTTCTCTCATACTTACCGGGTACCTCAAAGGTCCAGGCGGTTGACCAAACACTTACAATCTGAGAGGATATTCTTCGTACCCTTAAAGAGAACTTGGTCATGGCACAGAATCGCATGAATTAGCAAGCAGATCAAGGTCGCTCCGAACGTCAATTTGCAGAAGGGGATTAGGTGTTTCTGTGACTGCAACCATATAAGAAAACTTCCCTCAAGGCTAAGCATTGTCAAAAGCTAGCACCCAAATTTTATGGTCCTTATACAGTTCTGAAGCATGTGGGACAAGTCACATATTAGTTATCTCTGCCTAGTCAGTCGAAGCTACATCCTGTTTTTCATGTTTCATGCTTAAATAAGGTGATTGGAACCAGGTGCCAAATTCAAACCAACCTTCCTAATTTAGCTGAAGAAGGATCCATTTGGCTACATCCAAAAGCAATTTTGGACCAGCATGAGCGTCGCCTACGTCAGAGAACCATCAAGGAAGTGCTAGTCCAGTGGAAAGATATGAATCCAGCGGATGCCACTTGGGAACCAACTACCATTCTGCAGCAGTTTCCACATCTCAAGCCTTGAGGACAAGGTTGTTTTTAAGGGGGAGGACATGCTAAGGTCCTAACCTGCACATAGGTAGATCAATGTATTCGGATGTAATAAAGGTCAATATTAATAAGGCCTTTAAATAAAATAGAATAAGGCAGATGTAAGAAAACCTAATAGAAGCTTCCACTTCTAGAAGGATCTTCCTTTATATGCTTCTCTTAATAGACATATTTAGAATAAATAAGAGTCGAGGGTATGAAAACCCTAGCTTGGAGATTATTGTAACAGAGGACTTCTTGACTGGAGGTTGCCCCCTCAAAGAGGCCTGTGAACATTGATTTCTGAATCAAAGTGTTATTTCAGTTGTTGTTCTCATATTATTTATGTGTTATTATGGAGATTATGCTGGTTATATTACTGTTATTCTGCCATTTCTATCATTTTATTTATGTTCTACGTATTTATTATATCTGGTATCTTGCAAGAGCATAGGCATTAATGCCTCACCCCCCCCCCTTCAACCTTCGCAAGTAGCGATGGAACCAGGACCGTAGATCCTAGGAACCATCGGGAGTTACCTTGACCGTCGATCTTAACCCTTATGTAGGCGGGAGAGAGGACTCGTCAAAGTCCCGAAAGTCTCGATGTAATTGGAACCATCCACCAGAAAAGGACACGTGGCAAAGGATCAACGTTTCACCAACTCGCTGAATGAAGGAAGTCAAAGGGTAGAGTTTTTTGAACTCACAAAACCCGAAACCCCGATTTGATCTGAACCATCGGATCACAGAAGAATCATGTTCGTTTATCTGGATGTGGGGATATCAGGAGTTCGGGGATCAGGCAGAAAGGTAGGCATTGATTGTGTTCCAACTTTGAGAAACATGAAGTCCCAATGATCTCGAAGAATAAGCCGTTGGTCACAGCGAACAGTCATATGAGCGGAAGGTTTAGGGAGGAGCTACTGAAAATGAGGATTTTGGGGAATGGAGAGTTAGAGCCTGCTCACATTCACTATCCCAATACACGAAATCATGATATGATCACAGCCATCTATCGAGGAGATAGAATAGGATCGTATATCTGATCCTTGGAAGGGAATTGGAGATTAGGAGTTACGAAGTAGGGGTCAGGGTTCAATAAGGTCTATGGATTAGTTAGCAGGACCTCGGTAGGGGATAAAAGAGCTGATTTGGCTCCATAGACATGAATAAAATTTCATTTTATTCACGCCTATCATGGGGGTGTTACAAATTGGTATCAGATCATGGTCACAACACTTGGCATGTTTGGGCTCATGGACGAGCACATTAAGAGGTGACATCTTACCTTACTCTCTTCCTAAAAAGGATGGTTAAGCCCTTATTATAGAGAGAAGAACAACTTACTACTGCGTGTGTATGCATTTTCTTTTACGGTGTGTATGCATTTTTGAAATATGAATTATGTGTTGGTTGTGAATGGATATAATGTTGGCTAACAACAATTTTTTTGTCTACATGCAAGTGGACGATCAACCGTGGGAAAATGCAGACGTATAGAATGGTGATGCACCACGATATGGGGGATAGTCCCACAATAGAGACAAAGAGTTTGACAAAAGGAGGGTGGTAGAAACCCCTCTGGATCTAGCTAAGACTGTGAGGATTCTCATGGCCGAACTACAAAGCTGCAAGGCCGACAATGAGAGGTTGATAAAAGAGCAAGAGAAGAAAATGGAAATTAATGCAGTCCTGCTGCAGATTTTATCCGACATACAAATACAACTACAGCATGGACCTGACACCAGTCACATGGACCAACGATAAATAAAGAGGAGTCGAAGTCCACTTGAGATACAGAAACATGGTATTTTAGGCAGCCACACTGGGAAGACCACCTTGAGAAAGGTCCACCCCAGAGATAAGGGACAAGCATCAGAGGATTCCTCTGGAAAGGAAAATGGMAAATTAGAGGGATCTTCCAGTAGCAGAACTAGTCCACATTCTCGAAGGAAACGAAAGAGACAAAAGCATTCCAAAATTCATAATCTCGAAGAATTCAAGAAGGCCAAACCACCCTCTTTCGACGGTGAGGTAAAGAGGGGAGAGGAAGTAGAGGCCTGGATACTTGGACTAAACAAGTATTTCAGAGTCCATGACTTCTCAGAAAACTTGAAGGCCCGAGTAGCCACTTTCAACCTGAATGGAAAAGATTCCATTTGGTGGGAAGACCTTAAGAATGTGAAAGGAATTCATGAAGAAGACCTGTCTTGGGAACAGTTTGAAAAATACTTCAGGAAGAAGTATCTGTCAGAAAAGTATTTCGACGAAAAGACTAAAGAGTTCTATGAACTCAAGCTGGGACAACTCACCATAGAGGAATATGTCAGCAAATTCCTGGAGTTGTTGAGATACGTACCCTACATAAAAGCATAAAAGAAAAAGGTGCAATGATTCATCAGTGGGCTACCTAAGGACTATCAGAACAGGATTGATTTTAATGAGCCAAGGACCCTAGAAGACACTATCTGAAAGGCAAGATATTTTTATTAACAGTTTGGGCCTCGAACAGAACCTCGCGAATGCTAGAAGCAGAAGAATAGTTCAGGATTCCAGAAAAAGGGGTTTAAATCCCCAATATTTAAAAACTATAAAAAGGATTCAAGGATGATATTTCTGACCCAAAGTGTACACCAAAAAAATTTCCCCTCCCAGAGTGGAAATAAACCTTTTGGATCAACCCCCGGAAAGACTGATAAACCAAAGAAAGAACCCTTGAAATGTTGGGGTTGTGGAGAAGAACATCTACTGAGGGACTTCCTACACCGACAACAGAACAGTAGGAGAATTTACAGCATCCAAGAGGCTACCACCGTCAATGATGTTTCTAGGAGTATGCCGTGAATTTATGCAGCCATGGATAATAAACAAGATGACCACCAAGATTCAGTGGTGGAGATGGAAGGTATGATCACCAACCATCTAGTGTCTATTCTAATTGACCCTGGTTCAAATTAGAGTTATATATCTCCTCAAGTTGTTGATAAGTGTAAATTACAGCCACATAAACATGCCAATTCATGGTTGGTACAGTCATCCACTCGCACCAAAATAAAGGTAGAGGAGGTCATACCAGCTTGCCAATTCACCTTGGGTGGATTCCCCACCCAAGCAACCATTAACATAATACCCCTAGGATCGTATGACATGTTGATTGGTATGGACTGGCTAGCCGCATATAAAGCCAGACTGGACTGTTACCATAAAACCTTAGAATGTGTAAGTGAAGGAGAAAGAAGGATAACCCTTCAAGGGATCCAGAAACCTGTCTTGGTGAGACGAATATCAACCCTTCAAATGAGAAAGTATTGCAGAAGGGGATTTCCACTATATGTGATACAGGTGTTGGAATCGATTGAGGACGACAAACCAAGCCTCGAAGACCACCCCATACTAAGAGAATATAGATATGTGTTTCCAGAAGAGGTACCGGGTCTACCTCTGAGAAGGGAAATTGACTTCTCGATAGAACTTGCACCAGGAGCAGTGCCAGTATCTAGGACACCCTATAGGATGAGCACACCCGAGCTAGTGGAGCTTAAATTACAACTAAAAGAAATGATGGACAAAGGCTATATCCGGCCCAGCATGTCTCCATGTGGAGAACCAGTCTTGTTTATGAAAAATAAATATGGTACCCTCCGGCTGTGCATAGATTATAGACAGCTCAATAAGGTAACCATAAAGAACAAGTACCCATTACCCCAGATTGATGACTTGTTTGATCAATTGGGAGGTGCTTCCATCTTCTCAAAGATTGACTTGAGATTTGGATACCATCAAGTCTGAATAAAGGGTGAAGACATCCACAAAACCACCTTCAGGATGAGATATGGTCACTACGAGTTTGTGGTAGTACCATTTGGATTAACCAATGCCCCTGCCACTTTTATGTTCTTGATGAACAATGTGCTTAGCAAATTCCTAGACAAATTTGTACTAGTTTTTATTGACGATATTTTAATCTAATCCAAGAATAGAGAGGAACATGAGGAACATCTTAGACTTGTGCTTCAAGTGCTAAGAGAACATCATCTCTATGCCATATTTAGCAAATGTGACTTTTTCCAGAATCAAATACATTACTTGGGCCATGTCATATCAGAAGAAGGGGTAGAAATAGACCCTGACAAGATCAAGTGTATCATGGAATGGCCTACCCCAAAATACGTTTCAGATATCATATCCTTTATGGGATTAGCAGGATACTATAGGATATTTATAAAAGGATTCCCCAAGATTGGTTGTCCAATCACTGTCTTCCAAAAGAGGGGAGCTAAATTCATGTGGACATAAGAATGTGAAGAAAGATTTCAATCCTTGAAATACCTTCTGACCCACACACCCATGCTGAAGATTGCCGATCCCGAAACTAACTTCCTAGTGTGCACAGATTCCTGCAAGGAAGGGCTTGGAGGATTCCTTATGCAAGAAGGAAGCATAGTCTGCTATGAATCCTGAAAATTGAATGAGCATGAAGTCAACTACATGACCAATGATCTAGAGCTGGCCACCATTGTGCACGCCTTAAAAATGTGAAGGCATTACCTCATCGGTAGGAAATTTGTACTTATGACAGACCAATGTGGATTACGACACCTATTTGACCAACCAAAACTCAATGCTAGAAAATCTAGGTGGATGGCCCTCCTTAGCGAGTTTGATTTTGAAATCAAACATATCAAAGGAAAGGAAAATAAGGTGGTCAATGCTCTTAGCATAAGTATGAAAACAATTCACTTGGCAGTGGTGAGCACCTGCGAGACGAATGTCAAGGAAAGAGTCAGGAATGCACAAGAAACAGACACATTCTTCCAGATCGTGACCTCGTACCTAGAGAAAGAACCCACGGGGTTAAAGTATGAGGGCTACTAGATGCTAGAAGGAGGGCTGCTAACCTACAGAAAAATATTATATATTCCATATTGTGACGACTTGAAGAGGTTCATAATGGATGAACTACATAAAAGACCCTATACTTGTCACCCAGGATACTAGAAGATGATCACGGCCACCAGGAAACAATTCTATTGGCCTAGATTGAAGAAATACATTGCTGAGTATTTAGCCAAATGTATAGAATGTCAACAAGTTAAAGAAGAACACTGACACCCTGGAGGATTATTACAACCTCTACCAATCCTGGAATGGAAATGGGAAACCATCTCCATGGATTTCATCACCAGATTACCAACATCAACCAAACAGAATGACGCCATCATGGTAGTGGTGGACAAATTAATCAAGTTCGCTCATTTTATTCCCATCAAATCAACTTGTAAGGAAATATATATTTCCAACATATTCATGAAAGAGATATTCAGACTACACGRCATGCCTAAGGAAATCTTGTTTGACAAAGACATGAAATTTACTTCAAACTTTTGGAAATCCTTGATGACTGGTATGGAGACCAAATTACTGTTTAGCATGGCCTATCATCCCCAAACCGATGAAAAAACATAAAGAGTGAACCAAATATTATAAGACATGCTAAGGATGCATGTAATGCATCAACCTAAAAATTGGGAAGATTACCTACCACTGGTGGAATTTTCCTACAGAAACGACTACCAAGAATCCCTAAAGATGAGTCCTTTCGAAGTCCTCTGTGGTAGGTCATGCAACACTCTAGTTAGTTGGAGTAATCCCGTAAACAGAATCACTATTGAACCCGACATGTTGAAAGAGATGGAACAACAAGTGATTCAGATAAAGAAAAATATGAAGGTCGCTCAGAACAGATAAAAAGGTTACGCCGACAGAAAGAGAACTCCAAGAGAATTCAAGACGGGAAACCACGTATATCTCATAATTAGGCCTGGGAAGAGTTCGTTGAGGGTGGGAGCTTGTACCAAGTTGGCACCTCGATATTTTGGACCCTTTGAATTTCTAGATAGAATGGGACCTATAGCATATAGGCTAGCACTTCCTCCCACAGTAAAAGCACATAATGTTTTCCATGTTTCATTATTGAAGAAATATGTACATGATTCTAATCATATAATTGACTGGTCTATGATCCATCTGGAACTGAAGGTAGAATTCCTACTAGAACCTCAATGCATACTGGATAGAAAGGAAACCCCACTCAGGAACCAAACTATTGCACAGGTCAAGGTGCAGTGGAAACATTTTGGCCCAGATGAGGCTATGTGGGAAATTGAAGATGCCATGAAACATGCATATCTAATTTTCTTTACTTCTGTACATACATGTCATATTGGTAGATAGAACATCGAGGACGATGTTCCTTTAAGGGTGAGGGAATTGTAACACCCTGTTTCCCCCGGTCTGTAATAATAACTATATTGGCCAAGGACTATGGCAAACTCGAAGGTGTGAATGTTTGATTTGATGGACCTTTGTATAAAAGTTCGATGAATGTAAATTATGTTATGAATATGTGTTACATGACTGTTGGGAGGGGGATGTGCTAAAAGAGACCACGATGGATAATAAAAAGGTGGTGTAAGGGACCTGGAATGGCTGCGTTAACTTCCACTGAAACAATACCATACTGGTTTTACTTGCTCAAATACCAAAGCAACTCTCTAACCCTGAATGAATTCCCCATCATGATGGTAGGTGGGGAGGCTCCTCAAGAGTTAATGAGGGGATGGCGGTGAACCGGCCATCTGTAAATCTCTCAGACCTTACCACAAACGAGGACATTCGCACCACACACAATTTTGCAGAGGGATGCAAGAAAGGAAGCGTGGGGGTGGGTAGGGGGAGAGAATCAAAGATCACAGAGAGGAACCTAAGCTATTGAATTAGATGAAGTTATAACCACAGGATAAGGATAGTAACATTCATCCTCGATTATTTTTCTGTATCAGGAGAAGGAGAGTAACCTTCGTCCTTGAATTTCATTGAGCTAGAGGTAAGAGATTGAATATCACAACATCATGGTCTAGCTCAGGGGTGGCTAGTGGTAAATCCATTTGGAGTCACTGAGCCTACGGTTGGGTGGAAATGAGCACCTGTCTCATCATTCGCATCACACCCTGTGAATTTGATAAGTGTTTTATGCCTTATATTTTGAATTAAATATCATGGATACACGCTCATGTTTATACACACACAAATGGTTTCTGTGTGGAAGGATTGCCTAGTGTTTTAGACTGGAAGTAATGGATGCATCTGTATACTTATATTCCATAGTTGCTTTATGTACAAAATGATTAAGTTCAGAGAATGGGTTCGTTCTACCGAGAATCGTCTCATCTACTTGATTATCGTGGTGTTCTAATTTAACCCCTCGAAAACATCTTCCTCGGGGAATTGCATCATATCTCGGAGTCAGAGAAAGCTCCTTGGTATGACTACCGCTACGGTAAATCCACGATTTTACCTTGAC
The DNA here is from genome assembly GCA_032191745.1 of Picea mariana. Classification (NCBI taxonomy): domain Eukaryota; kingdom Viridiplantae; phylum Streptophyta; class Pinopsida; order Pinales; family Pinaceae; genus Picea; species Picea mariana. The sequence continues at coordinate 41,161 of JASDQU011027681.1, read as the reverse complement.
CCGGTGTCCTAGCTCCTAACTTGGTGAGTTAGGAAGGCACTTCATTTAGGTCAGTAGCATAGGGACTTCGAAACACGCCCGATATCTTACTAAGAAACTAGACTAAGAGTAGGGATAACTTGCCCAAGAATCATTTGAAGGTTCCGTTGACCTGGGTCTGGGAACCCTGTGTAAGAAAGAGTTAATTTTCGAAAGCCTTAGAGCCATGGAAGCTTGAAGCTATGAGAGGTTTATTTTCATTGCCCGAGTTTAGAAAGGATAGTGGATCAATTTATCGAAATGGATTACCCCTTTTGTTTGGTAGAAAAACGGACGATATCCTTCTGGGAGTATCCCAGGTCTGCTAGGACCAATGGATATAGAAGAGGAGTGCAGGCGTTAACGCCTCACCCCCCCCCTTCATCCTTCGCAAGTAGCGATGGAACCTGGACCGTAGATTCCAGAAACCATCAGGGGTTACCTTGACTTTCGATCTTAACCCTTGTGTAGGCAGGAGAGAGGACTCGTCAAAATCTTGAAAGTCCCGATGTAATCGAAACCGTCCACCAGCAGAGGACACGTGGCGAAGGATCAACGTTTCGCTAACTCGCTGAATGAAGAAAGTCAAAGGGTAGAGTTTTTTGAACTCACAAAACATGAAACCCCAATTTGATCTGAATCATTGGATCACAGAAGAATCATGTTCGTTGATCTGGATGTGAGGATATCAGGAGTTCGGGGATCGGGCTTTAGAAAGGTAGGCGTTGGTTGTGTTCCAACTTCGTGAAATGCAAAGTCCCAATGAGCTAGAAGAATAATCCCCCGTTGGTAGCGAACGGTCATATGAGTGGAAGGTTTAGGGAGGAGCTACTAGAGATCGGGATTTCGGGGAATAGAGAGTCAGAGCCGGCTCATGTTCACTATCCCGATACATGAAATCGCAATATGATCACAGTCGTCTATCGGGGAGATAAAATAGGACCGTATATATGATCCTTGGAAGGGAATCGGAGATCGAGAGTTACGAAGTAGGGGTCAGAGTTCAATAAGGTCTGTGGATTAGTTAGCAGGACCCTGGTAGGGGATAAAAGAGCTAATTTGGCTCAATAGACGTGAATAAAATTTTATTTTATTCACGCCCATTGTGGGGGTGTTACACCAACACCTGCAATCGACAAAGTGGGTAAGTATGGAATAAGGTAGAAGCATGACCATAAATGTGAACAAGTGAGTCTGCCAACCTGCGCACAAAGGAATTTTCGGAAAGACGACTAAGCAGAGAAATCAGAGAGCAAAAGGGATAATAGAAAATGGAAAAATTATAAATGGGGAGGGCATAAAGGCCCATTTTTTCCAAATCATCATTTTCTAGTCCAATATATATTCCCCCACCCATTTTGTATGTGTAATTTACTAGCACAGTTGGTATACCTTTTCGAAGATTGTGCCACAAACACCTCTGTTGTCACATATAAGAATTCATGTTCCTATCCAACCAATCTATTTATTTCAAGGTAGCAATGCCAAACATACATTGGACATGAAGGCAAGTTAGTATGCAGAAAGACATGTAAAAGAAATAAATACAGTTCTATTTATTTCAATGTAGTAGCAAAGAGAATACGATTCACATGAGAATAAGCAGAAAGATATGTAGTATATACATGAAGTAAAAAAGGTGCAAAGYAGTAGAACAAGTAGAACAAATACACAGACAATAAATGAAATACTAAACACTGGAATATGAAATAAGAGTACATGTATGTACCTCTGTAACTCCTCCTCTACATTCGCACTAAAGAGTCTGTCATCCTCTCTAGCCACTCTGTTTGTTTAAATGTAACAATGCAGGAAAAATACAATGGACATGAAGGAAGTTAGTATGCAGGAAGACATGTAATGAAGATAAGTAATTATGTAGGAAGGCACCCAATATCTACATACAATAAACTAGGTGAACACATATACAGACAATAAATTAAATACAAAACAACGGAATATGAAATAACAGTAAAAACATGTACCTTTGTATCTCCTCTTCCAATCCTGCAGTTAAGACTCATTCGTTTTATCCAACTATTCTATTTGTTTGAATGTGGGAACACACAAAATACAATGAACATGAATGGAAGTTGGTATGCAATGAAGAACAAGTAATATGCACATACAATAAATGAGAATCAACGAATAGAATAAAAGATAGTTAGAAACATGAACCTTTTCTTTTCGCCATCCATGGTTGTAAATATATAAAGTTTTTCCCTACCTAAAATATATTACAAGCCACAAAATATTAAGAAATCGCATGGCCATAGCTAAATGATTTTGGTTTTCTGTGGCAAAGTATCGAGATATGCTTCCAGACATGGAAATATAATTTTGCAGTATCTTTGGTGTACATGTCATATCTCAAGTACAAGACAAATTGTATCGTGGTCACACCAGTCTGTGTAGAGGATAAAGACGTTGGATTGTGATATGGGAACATTTCACCATATATGGTTAATAAGTGTGTTTTGCACATGTTTTATTTTAACAAAAAGACAGCGGATATTGCAATTGCACATGTAGTTGTCCAATTATTTCTTATTCCACTATTTTGTATCATGTCAACAGTGAAGTATCAGCAAAATTTTATAGTAGAACAGGCAGGCACAAAACATTTGCCAGATCTCAACTTTGCCAGACATGACAAACAACACAACCACAGGTCCACTCGCGGGTGCGGGACCTGAACACCACAAAGAGCTAAAACAAACAGCTCCAACTGTCGGTGCAGGACCCCAACGCTGCGAAGCCGAAGAAAACAAAAGAAAACAACAAGCAACAAACTAGTGAGAAAGCACCAATAGGCCCAACTACAGCCCAGGGCCCCAAACTCGTAAACTTGAGCCAAACAACAACAGCCAGCAATCGATGAACCAACGAACCAGTGAACAAGAAACAACCACCGAACCAGTAAACAACATATGTATCTCCAACGATTAGCAAACTGCAGCCGAAGCACAGAAGGAACCGGAAACATATGACGAGCATGCAGTAGAAATAAGCAAGCATTCTTACTTTCAAACTGCAAACACTGCACACAAAAAAAGGAATAGAAAATGAAATTATGGCATCGAAAATTACTATGAAACGATGAATGGCAGAAGTGTGGGTCGAATTGTGGGTGCAACACCTGGACCCCTCAAAGTAAACAAAAAAAAAATAGATCCAACTGCGAATGCAGGACCCCAACCTTGCAAATTTGAACCAAACAACAACAAGAAGCAACCGACAAACTAGCGAAGAAGAAGCACCCACTGAACCAGTAAATAATGTATGTAGCTTCAACGATGACGAAATTACATTCCAAACCTAGAAGAAGTATGAAACATAAAATGCCTATTCAACTGGCGGTGGACAACAATATTGTCCAAATTTACTGCAACATTGTATGGAAAATTTCGAGGAAAAATGTACTCCGAGAAGCCTATTTAGGTAAACATTTAAGGCTGTCAGGTTGTCTAAGAGCCTCGCAGTATGCAAACATTTAAGCTATTAAGTTTGCTTTAGAACCTCATGCCATGTAAACATTTAAGTTGTCAGGCCTATTCAAGCACCTCAAAAAAAGTGTCAATGATCTAAACCTTATGTATGCAAAGATTTCAATACAAATACAAAGGACTAATAATAATAGGACAAATAAATTAAAAAGGACTAAAAAAAAACAACGCCCGTGCTCAGAACTTTCGGTTTGTAAAAGCTCAAAAATTTGGATATCTATACATTTACAACATTGGGAACAACAAAGCTGGCAATAAGACCTCAAATATATTCTTCAAGGAGACGATGACATATAAGTTTTGTTTTTTTTTATATATAAAATAATGTTTTTACTTCTATAGTACGAACAATACAGATGATGCAAAAATTTATAGTCAAAGGACATATTAATATGAAGTCAATGAATTATCGATCGTTATAGTCCCTCTGCACCTTCGACAAGGACTAATAACATAAAATGTGAAAATTCAAATACACCAAAATTGTGATCATACATAAAAAAAAAAAAAAATAGAACTATGAACTAACATGAAGATTTTAAGTTATATATAGCTTTGTTGAGTTTGTAAAAAAAAATATGTTAGTTCATAGTTCTATTTTTTTTT
>JASDQU011027681.1:806-16008 GCA_032191745.1 Picea mariana | reverse complement strand
TGTGCTCGTCCATGAGCCCAAACATGCCAAGTGTTGTGACCATGATCTGATACCAATTTGTAACACCCCCACGATAGGCGTGAATAAAATAAAATTTTATTCATGTCTATGGAGCCAAATCAACTCTTTTATCCCCTACCGGGGTCCTGCTAACTAATCCATAGACCTTATTGAACCCTGACCCCTACTTCGTAACTCCTAATCTCCGATTCCCTTCCAAGGATCAGATGTACGGTCCTATTCTATCTCCTCGATAGATGGCTGTGATCATATTGTGATTTCGTGTATTGGGATAGTGAATGTGAGCAGGCTCTGACTCTCCGTTCCCCAAAATCCTCATCTCCAGTAGCTCCTCCCTAAACCTTCCGCTCATATGACTATTCGCTACGACCAACGGCTTATTCTTCAAGCTCATCGAGACTTCATGTTTCTTGAAGTTGGAACACAATCAATGCCTACCTTTCTAAAGCCTGATCCCTGAACTCCTGATATCCCCACATCCAGATAAACGAACATGATTCTTCTGTGATCCGACGGTTCAGATCAAATCGGGGTTTCGGGTTTTTTGAGTTCAAAAAACTCTACCCTTTGACTTCCTTCATTCAGCGAGTTGGTGAAATGTTGATCCTTTGCCACGTGTCCTTTTCTGGTGGATGGTTCCAATTACATCGAGACTTTCGGGACTTTGACGAGTCCTCTCTCCCTCCTACATAAGGGTTAAGATCGACGGTCAAGGTAACTCCCGATGGTTCCTAGGATCTACGGTCCCGGTTCCATCGCTACTTGCGAAGGTTGAAGGGGGGGGTGAGGCATTAATGCCTATGCTCCTGTAAGATACCAGATATAATAAATACGTAGAACATAAATAAAATGATAGAAATGGCAGAATAACAGTAATATAACCAGCATAATCTCCACAATAACACATAAATAATATGAGAACAACAACTGAAATAACACCTTGATTCAGAAAGCAATGTTCACAGGCCTCTTTGAGGGGGCAACCTCCAGTCGAGAAGTGCTCTGTTACAATAATCTCCAAGCTAGGGTTTTCATACCCTCGACCCTTATTTATTCTAAATATGTCTATTAAGAGAAGCATATAAAGGAAGATCCTTCTAGAAGTGAAAGCTTCTATTAGGTTTTCTTACATCCGCCTTATTCTATTTTATTTAAAGTCCTTATTAATATTGACCTTTATTACATCCGAATACATTGATCTACCTATGTGCGGGTTAGGACCTTAACATGTCCTCCCCCTTAAAAACAACCTTGTCCTCAAGGCTTGAGATGTGGAAACTGCTGCAGAATGGTAGTTGGTTCCCAAGTGGCATCCGCTGGATTCATATCTTTCCACTGGACTAGAACTTCCTTGATGGGTCTATGACATAGGTGACACTCATGCTGGTCCAAAACTACTTTTGGATGTAGCCAAATGGATCCTTCTTCAGCTAAATCGGGAAGGTTGGTTTGAATTTGGCACCTGGTTCCAATCACCTTCTTTAAGCATGAAACATGAAAAACAGGATGTAGCTTCGACTGACTAGGCAGAGCTAACTAATATGTGACTTGTCCCACATGCTTGAGAACTGTATAAGGACCATAAAATTTGGGCGCTAGCTTCTGACAATGCTCAACCTTGAGGGAAGTTTTCTTATATGGTTGCAGTCATAGAAACACCTAATCCCCTTCTACAAATTGACGTTTGGAGCGACCTTGATCTGCTTGCTGCTTCATGCGATTCTGTGCCATGACCAAGTTTTGTTTAAGGGTACGAAGAATATCCTCTCAAATTGTAAGTGTTTGGTCAACCGCCTGGACCTTTGAGGTACCCGGTAAGTATGAGAGAACTGAAGGTGGCTTCTATCCATATACCGCTTCAAAAGGAGTCATGTGAGTGGCTGTACGGTATGAAGTGTTGTACCACCATTTGGCTAGGGGTAACCATTGAGCCCACTGGTGTTGTTTTTTAGAGGAAAAGCACCTCAGATATGTTTCCAAACACTTGTTGACAACTTCTGTTTGACCATTCGTCTGGGGATGATAAGCTAAGATGAGATGCAATTGGGTGCCTTGTAGCTTAAACAGTTCTTGCAAAAAATTGCTTGTGAAAGTTGGGTCATGCTCAGAAACAATAGAGTGCAGAATGCCATGAAGCTTGAAGACCTGGTTCATGAAAATTGGAGCCACCGTGGATGCAGTAAATTGGTGGTGAAGAATGTAGAAATGAGCATATTTGGAAAGGCAATCTACAACCAACATTATGACTGATTTATTCCCCGATTTGGATAAGCCGGTAATAAAGTCCATAGATATATCCTTCCAAATAGCAGGGGGAATCAGAAGCGGTTGTAATGTGCTCGGATATTTGATTGTTTATCCCTTGTTGCATTGACAAACCTCACATTCAGCAACAAAAGTACGGATGTCTTGTTTTATACCATCCCAGAAAAAAGAATGTTTGACCCAGTCATATGTTTTGGTGAACCCTGAGTGCCCGGATGTGGGTGTAGCATGAAGCTCATAAAGTACCATGGATTTAAGCTTGGATTGTTTACTTAAATACAAATGACCTTTATATCAAAGCTCATCTTGGAGCCAAGAGTACCCTGGGGGAGCCAGAGCCTTGTTCTGTAATTTCTAGATCAGATGCAAACTTTTGGGATTTTGAAGCCATTCCTAGCGCACAGCTTGGAGCCAATCAGGTACAATGAAGGAAAGAGAAAAAAGGGATCCTTCTTCTTCATATTTTTGAGACAGTGCATCCGCCATGACATTGTCTTTTCCCTTGTTGTAAATGATCTCATAATCATATCCAAAGAGCTTGGCCACCCATTTTTTTTGTTTCTGGGAGGAAATGCGTTGTTCCAGAAAGTACTTGAGGCTTTGATGGTCGGTCTTAATTTGGAAGTGTTTCCCCAAGAGATAAGGGCGCCATAGATCAACGACATGCAGGATAGCCAACATTTCCTTTTCATAAATGGGTTTGCTCAGATTCCTTTCAAATAGTTGCTTGTTGGTGAAGGCCAAAGGTCGACCCTCTTGCATAAGGATAGCGCTGATTCCTTTCCCTGAGGCATCACATTCCAACACAAAGGTCTTTTTGAAATCAGGAAGGGCCAGAACCAGAGTGGTGCACATGGCTATCTTCAAGGTTTGAAAATCTTTCTTAGCTGCTGGAGTCCAAGTGAAAGAGTTCTTTTTGAAGAGAGCAGTGAGAGTTGCTGCAATCTTTCCATAGTTCTTAACAAACTTGCGATAATACCTTGCTAGGCCCAAAAATCCATGCAATATTTTGAGATTCTTTGGGTGTGGCCAGTCTTTCATAGCTTCAATCTTTTTCAGGTCCACCCTGATTCCATCCTTGCCCACCGAATGACCCAAGTATTCTACTTCTGACGCACCAAAAGCACATTTAGACCATTTTAGGAAAAGTTGGTGCTGAGAGAGTAGATGGAGAACTTGATCCACATGAGTAAGATGGTATGTCTAGGTTTTTCTATATATGAGGATATCATCAAAGAAAACTAAGACAAAATGATGGAGAAAGGGATGGAAGACATGATTCATGAGGCTTTGGAAGGTGGAGGGGGCATTACACAGGTCAAAGGGCATGACCAAAAACTCATAGTGGCCCTCATGATTTTGAAAGGCCGTCTTGGGGATGTTTGCCTCTTTCATACGTATCTAGTGATAGCCCGAGCGAAGATCAAGTTTGGTAAAGAATTGGGCTCAACTCAATTCATCCAGGAGGTCATCAATGACAGGAATGGGAAATTTATCTTTAATGGTCAGTTTGTTGAGGGCAGGAAAGTCAGGACACATTCTCCAAGAACCTTCTTTCTTCAGGAACATGACTATCGGAGAAGAGTAAGGGGTCGTACTAGGATGGATAATGCCTGCAGTAAGGAGTTCCTGGACCATTTTCTCAATTTCATTTTTTTGTGAAAAGGGGTGGCGATACAAACAAATATTGGGAGGAAGGCTTTCTGGTATAAGGGGAATGGAATGATCATGAACACCGTGGGAAGGAGGGAGTCCTTGGGGAGTGGAAAATACCATTTGATGTTTAGAAAGAGGGCTTGGAGGTCTTGCAGCATCGGGGGTGTCTCTGTTGCTTGTATGGAATGGAGTTTTGCAATGAAACCAGAATGACCTTTTTTGAGTAGCTTTTCCATGTGATGGGAACTAATGACCTTAGGTGAACCAACAGTGATGCCTTGGAATTTATTTGGTGGTCGTCCTGGTCGAATTGCATGGTTAAGTCCTTAAAATCCATGAGAATGGGACCCAAGGTCCTTAGCTAGTCTGCACCTAACACAATGTCACAACCTCCCATGTCAATAGAAAACATATGGGATTTGAGGTGGTAGTCATTGATTTGGAGATGCACATTTTCACAGCACACTCCACATTTCATGGAACCACCATTGGTAATCATAATTTGGAAATTGTTGACGGCATGGATGTAGAAATGGGTTTCTTGGGAAATGCAACGATGAATAAAATTATGGGTATTTTCGCTATCAACCAGAATGATGACCTTCCGATGCTTGATGTAACCAATTAACTTGAGGGTTTGGGGGGCGGAGAAGCTAGTGAGAGCATTGAGGGAAATGATCGGTTCTACTTCGGGAGGGTCGGAGGGAGGGGTTATGTCAGTTATTTCAGGGGACTCAGGCACAATGGGAGTTTCAACATCCTCTTCCAAAATATCCTCAGAGATGGCCATAAAAAGATTTTGTTCCTTACATTTGTGGCCCGGGAAATATTTGTCATCACAATTATAACAAAGGCCTTTGAGTTGGTGTTCAACCATTTTATCCCTGGTCAATTTTTGGATCTTAAATGGGGTGGAGGGAGTAGTGGGATTTATGGGTTTAGGGCGAGGGGTAAAGGAAGGTTTACGGGTTTGAGAGGATACAACTTGTTTTTCTTCTTTAGCTTTTTTAGTAACCTCCACCCAACTCAAAGGTTGAGCCATGAGGACATGGGCCCGAATCTCCTCCTTGAGGCCACTGATAAAACACTCTCGAAAGAAAGCATCAGTCATGCACTCTGTTCAAAAATCCAGGCGCTCAAATGCAGCTATGAAGTCTTCAACTATTCTTGATTGTTTCAATTTTTTCAAATGACCCAAATGGTTGGTGTTAGTGTCAAGGCATTCATAAAGCTCAGTCACAAATTGGGTCCAAGAAATATACCCTTGATGGGAAGTTTTTCTCCATTTCCACCATTGCCAGCGTTCTTGATCTAGATGGAGAACACCATAGTGGAGTTTGGCCAAGTCATCTGTAATGTTGTAGAGAGAGAAATAATGTTCCATTTGTGTGACCCAACCAGTGGGGTCTGAGCCATCAAATTTGGTTACATCCACCCGCGAAAGGCATATGTCCCTTTGAAAGTGAGGGGGATGAAAGGTATGGGAATGGGAGGAAGTTTCACCTTCAGTCTTTGGATGTGGGTCAGAAAAAGGGTCATTGGTAGGGATCTTTAGTTTGGTGCAGAGTGATGCAAAGACAGATTCAAGCTGGGTGGTTAGTTCTTGTTTGAATTCTTCCATTGTGGAATGCACTGATGCATTTATGGTTGTATTGATGGATGTATCTCAGGAGGCAATAGTAGCACTGAGTTGTTTCACTTCGTTTTGGGTCTCGAGGAAATTAGATTGCAAGGTGTTGAAGCAAGACTCTAGTTCTTGGCTACAGGTATGGGCCATGAGGATGGGTGAACTGAAAAGGGGCAGGTGGGGTCAAAATATTTTTTCCAAAAAATGATATGGATGAGTGTGATAAGGGCGAAGGGATGAATCCAATGGAATATGCCTCAAATAATGGTGAAAAAATTTCCAGACTTTTTTTTTTGTTTTTTACACCGGTGGAGTTATACTCCAGTCTGAAGAATACTATAGTGATGAAATCCCCAAATTATTAACCAGAAAGAAATGTGTATTTACTTGGCAACCTAAACACAATTGTGCGTCAATAGATCTGGTCGGTTTTAATTTGTTTATGTTTTTGTCCCCCAAGGGTTAGGTATTCAAGGGTTCTATAGACAAGGGTTTTCCCTGTCCTATAGCTCTCTGATATATGTGTAGGTTCCAATAGTAGTACTCGGCCCAATATCTCAGGGAGATAACTAAGGAGGATAGACTGTACCCTTAGACATACTACCTAACTACCCAGGTACTAGAGAGTATCTTCCCGAGTGCTGTTCTCGGTGAAACTATAGCAGTACGGTGACTGATAGGTTTATCTAAAGAGGGCTTCAAGAAATCTAGGCCGATCCGTACACAGGTGTTGTCTGATGCACTACCATTCGAAGGGGTACCAACAGGGGTTAAAAGGGTGGCCAACAGATGTGCGCTTAAGAACCACCTATATTTCCTGCATGTATGAATCCCTCAACCATGGGTTTATGCACGTAATGACAGATCTCTGTGGCTTAAAGATGCTGGAATATGTCTCTACCCTGGAAAAAACATTCCCACAATTTCTGCCAAGGAAAGTGCTCTGATACCACTTGCAAGATACCAAATACAATAAATATGTTGAACATAAATAAAATGCTAGAAATGGCAGAATAACAATAATATAACCAACATAATCTCCACAATAACACATAAATAATATGAGAAAAACAACTGAAATAACACTTGATTCAGAAAGCAATGTTCACAGGCCTCTTTGAGGGGGCAACCTCCAGTCGAGCAACACTCTATTACAATAATCTCCAAGCTAGGGTTTTCATACCCTTGACCCTTATTTATACTAAATATGTCTATTAAGAGAAGCATCTAGTGGAAGATCCTTCTAGAAGTGGAAGCTTCTGTTAGGTCTTCTTACATCCGTCTTATTTTATTTTATTGAAAGGCCTTATTAATATTGACCTTTATTACATCTGAATACATTGATCTACCTATGTGCGGGTTAGGACCTTAACAACTCCTCTTATAGATCCATTGGTCCTAATAGACCTGGGATACTCCCGGGAGGATCTTTTCTGTTTGTCTACCAAACAAAAGGGGTACTCCCTTTCGATAATTTGTTTGCTATCCTTTCTGAACTTGGGCAACAAAAATCAACCTCTCAGAGATTCGAGTTTCCATGTCTCTGAGGCTTTCAAAAACTAACTCTTTCTTGCACAGGGTTCCCAGACCTAGGTTAACTAAACCTTCAAATGATTCTTGGGCAAGTTATCCCTACTCTTAGTCAGGTTTCTGAGTAAGAGCTCGGGCGTGTTTCAAAGTCCCTAAGCTACTGAATTGAATGAAGTGCCTTCCTAACTCACCGAGTTAGGAGATAGGACATCGGGGCAAGGTAAACTCATGGATTTACCATAGCGGTAGCCATACCAAGGATATTTCTCTGAATCTGAGATATGATGCAATTCCACGGGGAAGATGATTTCAAGGGGTTAAATTAGAATACCATGAGAATCAAGCAGATGAGATGATTCTTGATAGAACGAACCCATGCTCTGGAATTAATCAGTTTGAACATAAACCAACTATGGAATATAAGTATACACATGCATCCATTACTTCCAATCTAAAACACTAGACAATCCTTCCACACATAAACCATTTATGAGTGTATAAACATGAGCGTGTATCCATGATATTTAATTCAAAATATAAGGCATAAAACACTTATCAAATTCACAGGGTGTGATGAGACTGCTGAGAGGGGTGCTCATTTCCACCCAACCGTAGGCTCAATACCTCCAAATGGATTTACCACTAGCCATCTCTCGAGATAGACCACGATTCTATGAGATTCAATCTCTTACCTCCAACTCAACGGAATTCAAGGATGAAGGTTACTCTCCTTCTCCTGATACAAAAAAATAATCGAGGATGAAGGTTACTTTCCTTCTCTTGTGGTCAGAACTTCCTCTGATTCAAGAGCTTAGGTTCTTCTCTGCAATCTTTACTTCTCTCCCCTACTCAACCCCACACTTCCTTTCTTGCATCCCTGTGCAAGATTGTGTGTGGTGAGAATGTCCTCATCCATGGTCAGGTCTGAGAGATTTACAGATGGGCAGTTTACCCCCATCCCCTCATTAACTCTTGAGGAGCCTCCCCACCTACCATCTTGATAGGGAATTCATTCAGGGTCAGAGAGTTACTTTGGTATTTGAGCAAGTAAAACTAGTATGGTACTGGTTCAGTGGAAGTTAACGCAACCATTCCAGGTCCCTTACACCACCTTTTTATTAGCCATCGTGGTCTCTTTTATCACATCCCCATCTCAACAGTCACGCAACACATATTCATAACAAAATTTACATTCATCAACCTTTTATACAAAGGTCCATCAAATCAAACATTCACACCTTCGAGATTTCCATAGTCCTTTTCCAATATAGTTATATTTACAGACTGGGGGAAACAGGGTGTTACAGTCGGGCTGTCAGGTTCAAGATTGTGCCTCTAGATTCATGGGTTCTTTGATATATATATTGATCATCGTACCCCACCATCATTCCCTATTTACTGTTACACATGTTTTCAGTCAAAAAAGATGAGGCTTACAATTTGACCCTTGGGTCCTCATTTTTCTTGAGTATCCCTTCACACCCTATTTCGTATTCCATATCCTTCGAAACTGCATGTGACATTAAGAACAATTATGGGAAATATATAATACATATTCCTTTTTAGTCCTTCTGATGTTCATCTACACATGCTTGCATTAGAAAAAGTTGGACTGGTGACATGGCCATCAACTTTTAATCATCCCAAACATCAACAGACTGACAAGGACAAAGGTAAATATGCATACATTCTGTTGCCCATATGTTTACCAAACAAATATCCTTAGATGTTTATTCATCTATGGCATGGTGAGTATGTTGATTTCATCTGCAACACATACTTTTTAGTTCACAAGAAGTATCAACAAGTGCAAGCGAGACGCTGAACATAGCGTACGTTCCACAGACTAAGAGGTATGGTCACAAAACTCTAGCTGCATAGTTGTTATTTAAAAAATTGATAGGTGTCGATGCTAACAGATCTCCCTAGATCCACCTGAATCTAGAACAAAATAAGATAGGGCACTACTCTTTCCCTAAGTTGTGACCATTGAATCTACTAGTAGAGAAGGACAAGTAACATACCTTTAGATCACTTCCTTAGGTCTCTATTGTTCTTGCTTCACTCCAGTGCTCTCGTGCAATCAAGTCCAAGACAACACAAACCAACCAAAGTGAAGATAACAAAGTATATTCAAAATTCAACCTATGCATATGATCAAGGAATTACATAATAAAATAATAACGATTTTATGGGAAAGGGACATGCCTCTGTATCATATTATATGGAAATAGAAGATTACAACCTAATCGCCTTGATGTCTCAAGCTTCCTTTCGGTGGCTCTTTTTTCCAACACACACTTGTTCTACAATCATATGAAGAAGATCTAGCCCATCTTGATAGGTCAAATGAGAGCTCCAAGCTCTTATCCAAGTAGAATTCCTCACACAATTCTTTCACCAATTCTTCATTCAATCTCGCTTAACCTTTTCCATGAGAAAACTTTCAATATATAGGAGAAGGAGAGATGGTTAGATGGATGAGGATGATCCCACCAAATTAGAGAAGTCAGTAGGATGCCAACCATATGAATGCCAACTCATCCTCTAGAAGATTCCCTTCTAGAAACTTCGAGACTTCCTCTTTTCTCCAAGCTTTAAAACAGGTTCGCACCTTGCCTATATAGCAGCCTGTGAGAAGTTTGCACCCTAGTTGTGGGTGGCTTGTGAGAATCAGGCATTCTCACACCCTAATACATATGTGACATGTGAAATCACTTAAAAAATATGTTTTCTGGAGGAAGATAGCAGTCATCTTTCTCAGGAAAAAAGTCCTTGTTGGGAGCCTGAATACAACATTGTAGAAATTCSACCAGAGTGACCAAAAAKATGTGTAACAGAATTCCCCCCAAAGTATGAGGTTGGAACTTGTGATAGTCGAAATACTTTGTAAAATGAGTGTGTGTGTTAGAGACCAATAGCACACCTAATTGGAAACCTGCAAACAATCAAGCATCAACATAATATAATACCAATTATGAGATAGGCATTCCCATGCTCAGACCATAAATGAACGAAAACATAATCGTAGGTCATGGCCACCAAAAATACACCGTGGATCCATGCCGTCATCATGTTACATAGCCACCAGGAATACATCATGGATCTATGTGAAAATTTCTTGATTTGGAGATGACATAGCCACGTGACATACAAAGTGGATCTATGTACCGATACAAATCATACATACTCCATCGCAACCTGGGCCAAAATAGATAATACCCAGGGTSTTCAACCCCATCACAAGCATGAATATAACCATGTGATTACATGTGTTGAAGTCGAGCATGTTAGAATCCACTTGATTACAGGTCATTAATGAAAATCGTTAACAAGTGCGAGGGAAATCACCATTGATGTCAATGACTCCCAAGGTACCAAAGCACAATCTGAAYGAATGCGAATATATGAGCTAAAGTCAATAACTCAGTGGAATCTCTCGATCAGGGATCAATGATGTGAATCCCTGTCGACAGCGAGGAGACCTACCATTAAGGTATGCAGGTTCCAAGGTACTAAATGATTTCTAAGTCTTATTTTTAGATAATGAGTTGGAGTCGATGGAACAAGACTCATCATAGGAGGGCCTTGATGTATCCCCCTTCAATGACACAAAATGAGTAATAGATTTTGAAGGTGGAACAGAGTATGGATGAACGTGGACACGGACATAGGGAAGGACGACATAGTAAGAATGGACAACTACAGATGGCCAACTCAATAAAAGGTTTTTGTGGACAACTCTTGAACATATGAATGACATGACCAAGGACTTGGCAGCACTGACTCAAAGACCACCCAAGATGTGACCTTATAGCAAGTTGAATGAGAGACAAATGGATTTCCCAACCTGGATTCAAATGATGAATAGGGGGTGTCAGGTTCAAGAGTGACGCTTACTGCCATTGATATGAAGATGGAAAAATATGCCTTTTCCCAAATTTCCCCCCACCATTTTGGCGAGTACCTCTTTATTTTTATGCAAGCTTGGGGAGGATAACATATGCCTGTTGATATAATCTCATCCTTCGGATGAGTCCTTTGGAGTATGTTTAACGAACCCTAAGAAGGAGTGGGTCGGTCCCATTACGGGTTTTTCGATGTTTTTTTAATGAGTCCAAAGATAGAAAACTCAAAGTTTTTTCATGATTATAGAGTCTGGAAAAACACTTAAAAGAGAACTCTCTCCATTCCTTTTTCGTAAAATAGTTCGATGTGACCAAAAAAGTGATAAATTATTGCCCATCAAATGTCTTATTCGAATAATTTTATGAGTGTGGACAAAACAATATTGCTCGGCCATCTTTTCATTTTTAAAGAGCGTGAAAAGAGTTTAAAGGATACTCCTGTGTGTTTTCGTCATTTTTGTGTTACCATGACGAGTACGAAAAGATGAGAAAATTATACTCGGTTACGTTGTCATGTATTTTTGAGTGCGAGAATGAATGAAGAATGAGCTCGAAGTTTTGTTAAAAACTAAAAAAAAAGCAGTCGTACAGGCGACGAAAAAATAAAAACATCCATACTCTTTCGTGTGGACCCCAAAGTCATTGTATCTGCAAAAGGTCACACTCATAGGGACATTAGTCATTAGGTATGATAAATAAGATGATATAAAAATCAACAAAAATGGTAAAAAGTAAATATAAGTGGGTAAAAGGGCTTTTACCATAGTCATTGTGATTTGTCAAGAACTTTGCCCAAAACAACTATTTTTTACCTCAAATTTCATTGTTCGATCGCGGGAGTCATAGGAGACCATTTGGCGAACCGTCTCCATCAACAAGGTAGGCTCTTGATTTCCCATATTTTCCATGGTTTATTTTTCATTTTCATTGGCAAATTTCAAGGTTTTGGGTTTGTTTTAGGGCTAAAACTTGCGCCCGGGCGTTCTCGCAGGCTAGCCATATGGGACATGTGAGAATGCATGATTCTCATAGGCGACCCCAAAGGAACCTGTGAGAACCTCGCAGTGTGCCAAAGGGGCACCTGCGAGGGCCGCAAAATGAAAATTCAAAAAGATTTTTGCCGAATGAAACATATGCCAAGGTTTGAAATGAGTTGCTGATCCTTGTCTTATGGTTCTTGTGCAGGTAATTGACCATCATAATGATGGAGTGGCAAGAGAGAGAGCATGAGGAAGATGATGCTATTACCGGGAATGACCCGAGTACCATTTCTTCCCTCTGAGACTACAAGATTATGAAATTCTTCCCGATTCCGGGCATGAGAGCCCAACTTAGACTACTGGAGTACCTGGTCCATATGTGGGACATAGATCAGCAGTTGTTTCATGTCGGAGTCCATACCTTGACCTTGGATATTGAGGATGTCTATTTCCTCACAGGCTTGTCACGACACAGGTATCATGCTACTCTAACTGGAGGCAGAGGTGGCGGGCTCCCCATGAGCGAATATTGCCGCCAGTATTGTGTCCCTAAAGCGGAGAGGAGTAAAGGTAAAGTGGCTATCTGGGGGGTCCAATATTTGACCCTTCACACCATATTATTCACTATTTATCACATGGTTGGGAGCACAGCTCCACACATGGCTCTTCAGAGCTATTTTCAGTACACCATAGAGTGTACAGAGCCTCGAGTCTTTAACTGGTCAGATGCAATCCTTCACAGCATGAAGAGGAAACTAACAAAATGTAGAAAGGGCAAGCTGAAACAATTTGGGTATGGATCCCTTTTAGTATCCTTCTTTCTAGAGAGGGTTCCATTGTTGCGGTTACAGGTTGAATGGGGCGTACTGGCTCCGGAAGACTCGAGGATGTTGCGGTGGTGCAACCTAATGGCTCGGCATGTGGCAGGGCCTATCATCAAATACAATGATGCCTTTTTTGACTGGTTGTGGCCTCAAATGTTAATGATTTATGATTATGCATATGCCGGGTTCGAATTCAATGGAGATCCGGATTTGGACTTACCTGAGGGTGCCCAGTGGGGTGATCTAGGCAAGAAGTATAAATTTTTTCTTTTTAAATGTTTTTTGTAATTTTTTCATATGCAATGTTTTTATGTTTTGTCAAGAACTAATTACAAAATATCTTTTTGATGACACATACGTCGGGCCCTATCGACCTCCGGGAACTTCTCCCATTCAGCGGCAAGGAGAGGTAGCTCTAGTGGCGAGGTGGGACATGGAATATTATGAAGCAGTGGAGCAGAATCTAGAGGGGTTGACTGCATGCATTTTGGATATGGCCATTGGGGAGATCCCTAGGCGTCACCAGTTCCATACAGTAGGCGTGTCTCAGTCTATTGGTCAACTGCTTCATAGGGTGGCCCGAGTTGTAGTGTGCTATCATGAGTTTCATCCATGACACTATTTTGTAGAAGCCATAAGCTTCCTATTTTGAGATTTTTGGTCCTTGGACAATTTTTTTGTAAAATACTTTTGATCGTTATATATACACGACTTTTACCAGCTTATTTGGTGTTATGTTATACATGTGATATGTGATTGATTTATAAATTTCCCAAATGTTTGTCTAACACATAGTTAGCTAATGCATATGTCATTGTATTTAGACATCTAGTAATGTGTTGATACTCAATATAATCAAAATAATGTTCCAGGAGGTGAATTCGTAAATATCCCCATAATAAAGTAGGACTTTAGATAGCATAGACATTACTTAACTGTAGTACTACTAGATGTGAATTAATTTAGATAACCAGGCAGTGAATACCAAGAGAAATAGTGTCGATCAATAATTCAATGACGACGTTATATTCTGCAATGTTATTGGTTGCTCGATTGAAACACACACCTCATAAATTGATGAGTTTGTTTGTAGGTGCTTAAAGTGCCCAAGCAACAGAAGCAAGTTTTTGAGTACTACGGCTAGCACCATCAGTGAAGCCAATGTAGGGTGCCGAAGACTCTAACATCTGGAAACCAAGTACAACGCAAAATAAGCAGTCAAGGGTAGAGGCCAAATAACGCAAAATCAAAACAAAGCACTCAAAAAGTATGGTACAAATAAAAATATAAGCACTCATGCATAATACTTCTTTAAGTACAACCCATTTCTAGGTTCACTCAAAGGGATACCATCGTAGTCCACTAACTCGTAGGCTCCTTTCTCTAGAACTCATTTAACGATATAAGAACCTTGCCACATAGCTTCAAACTTTCCAGCTCCTAGGATATCTCGATCCTGTTCGTAGAGGAGAACTAGATCGCCTTTGGAGAAAACATGAGGTTTGACATGTTTGTCGTATTGGGCCTTGACGTGTTTTTTCTGGGCTTCTATGACTAGGGTAGCGTCGCAACGAGTCTCGTCTAATCGCATGAGGTGCAACAAACATTCTTCTTCTACAGAAGTGTTGGGTAGGAGTTCGATGGCTAGTTTTAAGGAGGGTATCTCACATTCAATCGGTAGGATGGCTTCCAAGCCATAAAATAATTTGAATGGTGTAAACCTAGTAGCACACTTAACGAACGTTCGGTACGCCCACAATGATGAAAACAACATCATGTGCCAACTTGTTTTGTGAATCCCTATCATTCATAGGAGCATGGTAATAAGGACCTTGTTTATTGCTTCAACTTGGTCATTGGCTTGTGGGTAATAGGGTGTCGAGTTTTCATGGTGAAGACCCAACTTTGCACTGAGTTTGGACATCATGGAGTTTCTAAAGTGGCTTCCGTGATCGGTAATGATAGCCTGAGGAACACCAAAATGAGCAATGATGTAATTGAATATGAACAATGCGGCTGTCCATCCGGTATTGTCGAATGTTGGCATCACCTCGACCCATTTAGAAAAGTAATCTATGGCTACAATGATGTAACCATGCCCCCTCGGCCGAGTGAGGGTGACATGTCATGAAATCGATACCCCATTTTTCAAATGGATCAACGGACACCATAGGGTGTAGAGGAGCAGGGTGTGATCATATCTTGTGGTTGTAGGTTTGGCAGGCATGGAATTTTTGGATGGAAATAATACAGTCGTTAAATAACAAAGGAAAAAAATAGCCAACATGCAAGATTTTATGAGCAGTAGTGTAACATACCCACTAACTCAATCAAATTTTTCGTTGATTTCTACTGATACAGAGCCCCCGAGTTACCTACGGTGGCCTAGTG
>JASDQU011027678.1:10075-23389 GCA_032191745.1 Picea mariana | reverse complement strand
AACACATAATCTTTGAACAGCTTATCAATCATTTGAGGTCAAATGGGTACGATACATTAAATAAACTCACAGAGCCGAGACTTATGACCAACTGGTCTCAAGGATGGAAGATGACAATTTCGTTGGGTTTAAAAGAGGAGGAAGTTACAGAGTTGGAAAGGTATATAACAAATTTAAAAAGATCGTAAATCAGGCTCAGGGATCGTGGGGATGAACTTATTTGGGATACGGCTCCTTTAGGGATCTACACACCCAGGATGGGATATATTAAATTAAACTTAGACTTGTTCCAACAAGAGACAGTCTGATGATGGAAAAGGATTTGGAAGTTGAATTTTCCAGCCAAAACAAGATTATTCATGTGGAATGTCTTATCAAACAAAGTGTCAACCTAGGAAATTCTACAAAAGAGAAATAATCATGGCTCAAGTTGGTTCTCTCTTTGTAAATCTAAAGGAGAAACAACTTTTCATATTTTTCTGGAGTGTCGATTCATCGTAGAAGTTTAGAGTGAAGTTTCGAGACTCTTGGACCTTCGTTGGAACTGGATCGGTCGTTCTTTGGAACAACCGTGGCAGGATTGTTGGTCGACTAGAATCTACAGGGGTCTTAGAGCCTTACCACATTTGATAATTTGGGGTGTTTGGCTAGCCCAAAAGTCCTTTATTTTTAAAGGAGTGTCATCGATTCCAGAGATTACAACGGCCAAGTTTATAGCCATACTCTCTTCTCTCTTCACTTCAGTAGAAAGAGTCAAGAATAGACAGNGACAAAACAAAACCCTGGGGTTTCTTTGATGGTGCTTCACAAAACAATACTTGTGAGGGAGGAGGGATTCTCTTTTTATCAAACACTCACCACTTTGCCTTGACCTTTGGCTTAGGGACGGGAACAAGAAATTATGTTGAACTGATGAGCCTCAAACTTCTCATTTCTTTCGCCATTGAAAAGGATTGTCACTGTTTAAATGTTTTTGGAGATTCCATGAATGTCATTAACTGGATAAGAGGCACTCAAATATTTTTAAACACTAGACTTGCTACTATAGTGGAAGACATCAAATTCTTACAAACCTCTTTTGATTCTCTTACTTGCCAACATGTCTACAGGGAAAGGAATAAGGAAGTGGACAGGAGGTCGAAAAAGGGGGTTCATTTGGCTTTGGGACAATGGAAAGTAACTGAAGTACATAATGAAGATGTGCAGGAATATCTACATCAACCTTATTTGGAATGATTACAACAAACAAATTACATACAACCCACTAAAAGAAGCTTTTTGTTTCAAGCAGTAAAGTATGTAAATTCCACATGGACTATATAGTGCTATAGTCCCTTATCATGGATTTTATGAGCTACATTAGTAGCAACTAGTATACAAACCCAAAAATGGACCAAGAATACACTTTGAATAATGTATATGCAGAATTTTTTGAGCTACATTAGTAGCAACTAGTTTATAGACTCAAAAATGGACCAGGAATACACTATGAAAGTGTATATGCAGAATGTAATTTTGTTCACACCTAATGAAATAAAATTACACTTTTTTCCTTGGAAAAAAAAAACTTCTAAAACAAATAAAATGTTTCAGAATGCTCTGCTCGATTTTGATTTCATGGTGGGCATATGAAGACCAAGCGATGGTTTGAAATCAAATTACATTATATATTGAATTCCATCAATCCTATATTGTTTGGGATAGAGCCCTCACACACCCAGTGTTGTCCTCCATCCTTTAAGTTCGTTCATGGAATTCCCCATAGTAGTGAAACCCAACTACTAATAGTTTTAGATAGTCCATTCATACAGATCAACGACTCTCAAGATTTGGTCGTTGCAAATTTTGGGCTGAGTTTCTATTATTTGGCTTGTTGATTTAGCAAGTCATCATTCATGGACCATTTGGTGTTGGAGGAAGGACATGGGAATTTTCCATCCATTTGATGAATGAACCTCACTCTATAGGTTTATTCATTATTACGGTCAGATTTGTGTGGCAACAACACATATTCTTTATTTCTTTCCTCTCTCTCTTCTCTCTCATTCTATAGACTAGCTACTTTCTCTTGAGCAAGAGTGATCATTGTACCGGTTGTGAAGTTGTTGATTGTGGTCCAATCAACCCTTTGAAAAGTCAATAATAAATAGGTTTTTTGTTTGTGTTGAACCTTTATTCTTGTTGGTGTTTTGGTTTATTCTTGCAAAATTGATTAAGTAATTTATAACTATTCATTGTAATTTAGCTATCTTATGTGTATTTTTCTTGTTCTATTTCTTTCTATTTGTCTTTTGCTAACCGTGCATGATCCCTCTAAGCTAAAACTATCTAGTTTCCATGCATCTTTGGTAGAATTAACACGTTGTCCAAGACATTACAGTCGTTGTTTTTTATCTTATTTTGCATAAAATCAGACTTTAGGACAACAAAAAATCAGACTTTTGGACAACAGAAAATCACCCCAGGGACTTCCCCCTGAGGCTGGCAAACACTAGCCCAAACAGAGAGGGGTCTAGAACGTGACAAATTGGGGTTTTACTTCTTTAAATAACCATTTTTTCATCGCTAAAATATCATATTTATCAGTTCAATTGGAGGGTGAAAAGTGTGCTAACAAGTCTAAACATGTAGGAGTGTTGAATACCTAAGGTACTACATCTATACATTATTGTTTTCCATCAAAGTTTCAAACACGGGGTGTTGCATGCATTTTCCCAAGCCACTTCAAATTGATTGATTGTAAGAATTTTCCAAGGAAAAAAATTGATTAGTTGGAGTATTTGATATTTGAGGGCAAGATCTAAGAATTATGAGCGTGGAGAACACAATTCCATCACCTATACACATTTCCATACTTTTCCTAAGATTGAAAGCACATATTTTAAGCAAGTCGTGTATTTTTTCCCCTTCTTAGTAATCATGCCTAAAAATGTCAAAGTAAGCCCCATGCCATTTTGGGAAAATAAATAAGTTACATTTGTTTAGGGTAAGGATAAATCTGTAATGAAGGAATGACCAACTCATGATGTGCAATGTCCTTATCATTATTTTACATCGAGAATAAATTTTGAAGCCTTGGAGTGCATTTTGAAAGTTGTGACAAAATGATTTGCAAGTTAGCCTTTCCATGGAGATTTTCACAAATTTGATAAGTATAATACTGTTAAGGGTACACATGAAAATATGGCAATGCTCACTCATCCCATTGAATATAATGGCTCCAGCAATGCGACTAGTTTGGAAGGTAGCTTGGCATTTAGATTTTTTGGGTTATGGGTGTAGGTGGAAGGTAAGTGATGCATCAAATATGCACAATAGTCGAAGCTCCCCTCAACCTTATTTCTTGAGGTAGTTGAATGGCACGAGATTTGTTTCCTCTCTTTGGCAATGACTCTTTAAGAGAATGGTAGCCAACTCAACAAAGATCTTTATTCTTCTATTAATATGTTTGATCTTTTAGTTCATGAACCCATTTTCGGCAAGTCTAGCACGAATATTCTACTCAATGGCGAGATGTGGTTAATTTGCTTGACAATCGATTTCAAGATAGAAGGATGACAATGGTGGGATCAATAGTTTTTCCTCTATTTTCTCTACATGATGAAAACTTTTCATGGATTTGACATATTGAATAAGGGTAAATGTGGGCTCCAAGGCATGAACATCAAACCCTAGCAAGAGGTAAGATCTCCTAAGGCTTCATTTTCACCTCTACAACCCTAGTCTCTCGACAGTTTGAAGCTAGGGTTTTTTCTTCATTTGAACTTTAATTCTTGACAAAGGATAGACTCAAAGGTGCGTGAGATATTGCAACACGTTTTTCTTCAATATTATGTGGTGTTGGTGTACCTCACCCTTCTGTGGGTTGTGAAGCATGTTTTGCATAGATTATATGGGAAAGACTACAATCTTGAACGTTGGTTCTTGGTTTAYTTTGGATTTAACTGGTGGAAACCTACTTTAGTTTTTGTTGTGGGATTTTATAATCCTCTTTATTGGATATCAAGCTAGATYGTTAAGTAATTTGGTGTTCTTTTGATCTCAATCTATACTATAAGCACTTCAATGTTTTTGTGTAAATGTTGTTTTGTATTAGTATGTTCAAAATATAAACTTTTTTTAAATAAGAAGTTACAATGTTTTCAAGGGAAAAAAAATATGGCAATGTGGCATGATCCAACAAGGCATAAGGATCACTCCAAAATTTTCAAATAATTGAAAGAGTGTTCAAGTTGTCTTGAGAATTCGTTTTATGGAGCCTACATGCATTTTTTCAAGCCCGTGCGCATTTTCACAAAACTAGTTAAAATAATGGAAATGGATACTACAAGACTCTATCACATGTTTACCCATGGATTAGATATGCAAAGGTTATAGTGCATTTGTTAAACCACAAGAAATTTTTTTGGAAAAGAATGGATCCCATACAAATGTTTTGTGATTTGTTGGATTTGGTACTTAAGTCCATAAGATGGTTTTCTAGGTATGAGGATAGTTCACTCTATGCTCCCTGACCATGTCCCTACCACACCCAAGCTTGAGAATGCATTTAGTATGTTCGGAGTGCATGTTTCCTTCATCTTGGAAAGATTGTCCAAAAGTGATAAGTTAGAAAGACAGTCATTTTGGAGATCCAACATAGGACATTTTCGCAACTGTGGTTCCTATTGACTATTAGAGCACACAATGACATGTTCAAAATTTTGGGTTATTCAATGTAAGTAAATGATGGTGAGAGATATAACCTTGAAGGTCCTCATAGTTATACCTAGCCTGTGGATTTGATAAAAAAAAGGACACCCCACATTCCCTTGCTTGTGAAGAATATTTATGAGAAATTTGACACCATGATTCATATTTTAGAGTGTAAGAATGCATTGTTTGAGGCATGGTGTACATTTTGAAAGGCTTATGAAAATCAATGCAAAGATTGTAATCCATACTTTGAGGTATAAAAGTGACTTTCTAACCATTCACATGTCAGTATTATCATTATGAACCATTACCCCATTTTCCCAAAGCCTTGGAGCACATATTTTCAGCAGGGAGTGCATATGGTTGAAATTGATGGCATATGTTGAAAATTAGTGCATTTGGGCAAAACTATCATTTTGGAAAGCTTGTTACGAGCATTTGGGGATTGATTTGAAAGATGTGATTGTATAGGATTGTTCACCATATGATATAATTCATATTTATGCCAGCATTTTTCATCAAGGATCCATTTAAGAGCATTGGAGTCCATTTCAAAACTCCATGACAACCATTTTTACCAACATAGTGAAACGGTGGGATTAACTATATTTTGCTACAACAATAATTTTTAAGGTTGAGATTGAAAAAGTGGAAATATAGCAAGTTCGGTTATTCCTTTAAGGCGATTGATTTTTTTCTAAATTCCATTTTAGACACTTCTACGGGCATGTGCATGGCTTTTACTAAATTTGTTAAGAAGGTGCAAAAAGCAATGAAAAGTGTGAAATTACCTTCTTGGTAGGATTATTGTGGGCATCAGGAGGCAAAATTGGAAAATACCTGACATTTGTTTTAGGGCTGAAATATCTATTTCAATCTTATGACTTTAATTTTCATCCAACAATCAATTTTGAAGGCCTTATATGCATTTTTGGAGGGCATTCTGGTTGGATTTATACCCAATGTAAATTTCCAACTTCAGGGTATTTTTGCACAACATTATGGACATATATAAAGATTATTTAGGCCAATAAAACACTCAAAAAGTATGAAAACCCAACTTCGGTGCTTATGCAAGGTAGGTAGTGCATTTTTCAATGTACATTATTTTAGGCTAGAATGGTACCTTTAAGCAAACAAATAACTTTATGAAGACTTGGTTAGTGTTTTAATAATTGAATAAAGTCTTTCATAGGGTATTGTGTCTTCAAATTGCAATAAAATTGTTCACATGTGCATTTAGATATCTAGGTGTGCATTTCTTGCATGCATATTTGTATTGAAAATATTACAAGTAGCAAGCTAACTGTCATTTTAGTTGACCTGTACTTTACACTAGGAGATTGTAGATTTCATTGTAAACATTTGAGGGTGTTAACTACTTTAGATGATACAAATCCACATTGTTTGTTTTCATCAAAGGGCCATACACAGGGTGTTGTGTGCATTTTCTCAACCCACTTCAGGCTTGTTATCCCCACTTTTGGGATAACTAGGAGATCATGTCTCAAGGCCCACAGGTCCTAGACATGGAGTACCAAGAGCGGGATTGACCTAAGCAATGGCCCTGGAGGGCCCACCTTTTCTTCTTCCATCATCTTTATCTTGTCAGCAGCAGCAACATCCATCACCATCGGCTTGGTCATGTATCAAAAAAGGTTCTTGCTCCATAAGGTAATTAGTCCAGGTATCATGGTATGTGTCATTTTTTATCATTAAAAACTTTAAATATATGCATCTGATTCCTTTTATCTCTAATAATTTCTTGGATATTACATTTTCCAACTTGACCATGTTTGGGGGGATTGACAGAGTGCCCTAGCAAGCCTATGCCTATAGGTTTTGGTTTGCCACTTGGGGGACTTATGAAAAGCCATCTTCCGCTCCCATCATAACACCATTGTTTCATCTTATTTCATGCTCACGTATCCCATTCCCCTTGTCTGGGCATTGGGTTGACCTATTTTCAGGACTGCACCTTACCTCATCGGAAGAAGAGGCTAAAGGCCCAAAAGGTAAAAGCAAGCTGGTAAAAGATAAAATCCTAAGAATAAAACCTCGAGATGCTTCACCCAGGGATCCCCGAGAAAGCAATAAAAGGCTTCTCAGCAAGAAACAAGAGGGACCCGGAAAAATAGTAAAACAAGACCTAGTCAGAGGATAGGGGGTCTCATCACGAGCCAACCTATTAGGTCCATGGGTACCTAGCAGTATGACATTGCCACCAACTAGTTACCACGTTAGGGCAGTGACTCTTGGTTGCATGGCCAAGGGAAAGGGGGTCTCATCACAAGCCAGCCCTCTCATCTCTGTGAAATTACTTGTGGGTAACACTGTCAGCTCTAGTGACCATGCTAAGGCAGTGTCCCCTAATTAGATCTTGAATAAAAAAGGCAAAAGGAATAAAAGAATAAAAAGAATAAAGGCAAGAATGGGCTTGGAAAAAATGCATATGTGACACGTACAACTCGCCTTCTACAAACGCATCCACAATAACACTTTTGCATCCTTAGCCTTCACTGCACCCACATGCTTGGACATCCCCTGACCACATCACCCACTTGCATGGCTTGGATGAGGTCTTTTCGGGAACTTTCCTTTTCCTATGGACACTAGCCCAATAGGACACCTTGTCTCTTTCTTTAGACTTGTATTGTGGGCTTATGCAACGTCTTTGAGATATTGATTGATGTATTAGGGATTTTGTGCATATGTTTAATAATATTGATGATGAGATGTGATTGACATTGCTATGATTCCTATGACTGATGAGCCCATGGAGAGCGTAGCCTTTGATGTGCAGGACCATGCCCGACAAACAAGTGCCATTTGGACTAGTACACATGGGGAGATGATCGGTTCGGACCTCCATGGGGCTAAAGAGCCCACCAGATGGATGTTGTGACCCCATCAGGGGGCAGAGATAGGACAGAGGTTGATTAGAGACTTTGCACCGGAGAATAATAAGACGTTCCACTAGAGGCACCCCAACACAGCTAGACTTAGGGGGATTGACCCATTTTCAGTGTGACGTTGGCTCTAGATGGCCTAGGACATAACCAAGAGGCTTATGGCATCATCATGAGCGTGTTGGCAAATGGACAGGGCGGTTGGCACGTGTGGCAGCTTGGAGGAGCCCAAAAAGGGCTAACGTCTTACTTCAGGAGGCTGCACTTGCCCTAATAGGGGATAACATCACCCTAGAAAGGGGTGGTGTCTTACCTTTTTGCTTGACTAGGGTTTAGATTTGACAATTTAATGTAAAAACAATATGATTTGATATTATGGCCTTGTCATCCTTTTTACCTGACCTAAATGTAAAATTAGGTCAAGGTTATGTATAAATGAGGGATTTTAACTATCATTTTTTCATCATCACTCACTCACCACTTGGTGAGGTCTGAAATTTGCACCCTATCTTGATTTATTCACTGATTTAGTGAGGCGCACTTGTTGGAGGAAGAATTTTTGTCATTCTATGGTGTTTCTCTTGAAGGAAGGTGTTACAACTAAGGTTTGCATGGTTATTTCTTAATGAATTGTAAGTATCTTTCTGCAAAACTTCTTAAATGAATGGTTGTAGTCTTATTTTCTTGCATATGTTTATAATTTGTTGAATCAAAACCCTAGGTGACAAGCACACAAGTAGTTCCTTGTCTCATGTCCCATGAAAGAGAAACTTTCAGCCATTGAAGAATAAAAAGAGAGCCTAGTTGTAGCTACAGTCCTTTTTCTTCCTTTCCTATGCTAGTCGTACCATTTAGAATTCAAGAGGAAGAAGACGTCCCAGGCCTAGGTTATCTACACTTAGGGCCATTTTTCATTAAGGGTTTGATGAAAGAGCCTTTTTGTAGCAACAATCTCCCTCATTAAGCCTTCTTGTCTTGATTTTATGCTTCATTTGAGCGAGTCGTTTTGCCAAATTGACCTAAGGAAGGAGGAGAGAACATGAGGCCTTGTTGTAGCAACACCGTAGTGAGCCTCTCTCCCTCGGGGTTTTGATTTTGATGCCTTGCATTAGCAACACCTCAAAACTTCTCCCTCTTGTCCTTAGTCTTTGCCTCCTTCAACTCTTGCGTCCTTCATTATTGACTCCATTAAACCCTAAGGCACTGATCCTAAGACCCCCAAGTGTTGAAGTAGAACTTGATCTAAATACTCTCAAACACTTTGAATTTCAAACCCTAACTCCACTAACCCTAGCCTAGACTAACCTACTAACACTAGTTGCTGACGTCATCATTGGTTATTTCATCTTTAATGTAGCAACATTTTGTCTTAAGTGCAATTGAATGATGGTTTAGGCATTAATTGAATAAGTTGTTGATTGGTTACATTGAATGCTACATTGTTCCAATATTTATTGGTGAATTGTTATAACTTTTCATTGATATTGATAAACATTGACTTCGTCAACATTTATTGCTAATTGCTTATATGTATTTATCAGATAGTCTTATGAAGCACTAACCCATTGAAATAGCTTGCACATATCAGTTTGTTGTTGCTTTGTTCCAGGCAGGTACACTTCTTTGGGGGTTTTACTTCAGTATTGGCCTTTGGTCGGACTATCTGTTTGGGTGGTGACTTGTGAAAGGGGATAACCTTACCTTTATCTTATTAGCCTTTTCCCTCTTCAAAACCCCAGGTCACTAGGGATGTCTCCCCTGGGCCTAACCTCCCTAAAGAGAAAGAACCATCCCATTGTGGTGACATTGGGTGGGATTGGTTCCTGTTACGCCAGTTTGGCCTTCTATCTTATAGCCTTTTATCCTGGCTACAAACTGTGCGATAACATTTTGGCGCCATTGTCGGGGAACACTGAGTCAATTATCCTCAAGATGACACTTTTCGGTAAGCCTTGCCTCAGAAGTCTTATCTTACAAGCTTACCTGGCAACTCCACTTAGGGTGTTTTCTCTTATCCTTTAATAGTTTCAGGCAAATTATCTGGCGACTCCACTGACCTTTTCTAGCATGCCACCTTACTCTCAATTCTATGATATTTCCAAGTTATGGGATCATGGCACACTAGGAACAAATGTATCCAACTATTGATTTCAAAAGTTTTCAAGGATACCTAAATTACTTTGATACAAAATGGTTGAACAAGTCTCCAAGATTTTTGGGCCTCCCAGCTCTTCACATTGTAAATTCTTTGGACTATATGATCGAGACAGAATTGGGAGGAGAAGATGTTATTATAAAATTGTTCTTACTCACTCTACCATCCTATTTGCAAAATCATTTTAAGGGTTGTTGCTAAGATAGAGGCATATCATCCTTCGTACACCTCATCAATAGGTTTGTTGAGTTTACCAAACCACGTTGCTAAACGTATGAAGATTCCCTTCATAATCTCACAATTGCCCTGGAAAATGGAGGATTCACTACTGATATTGTGGCAGATCTCATAAATGCATATCATGTTCAACATCAAGAATCCTCTGATGTTAAAGAAGAGATTCATGAACAACGTTGTCAACCCCTTGAAAAGGAGCAGGATTTTTCCCATGATTCAATAGAATGTAGTGAAGATATAACTAAAGAAGTGAATTATGAGGACGAAGCACCAATAACCTCTCCTTAGCCTAATGAAGCCCACCAAGATCCTATCCCTCTTGCACAAGATGAAGAGAATGAGGTAAGTCATTTTCCTTTCTAGCTTTTTGATGATACCTTGTTCTATGACTCAGAGAGTGAAGAGGAAATGGAACCCTTGGACGAGCTTGATCCTTTATGTCTCAAGACTGAAGATGTAGAGGTGTATCTTCCACTTGATGAAGCTATCCAAACGCTTGAAGCTCTTGCACAGGAAGGATTAAACAAGGTGAGTTATTTCCCTTTCCAAACTTTCAATGATTCTTTATCTTATGATGTAGAGAGCAAAGAAGTATCGGATGTTTTAACCCCTTCATGCTATGATGAAGATGATGACTTTGTTGATAATTTTGATGAATTCATACATGTCGAGAAACATAGATGGGATATGATTGGATATGATGGCGATCCCATGTAAGACATCGATGGTCCTTTCCAAAGGTTTCGTTTGCATTTATCACATGAAGTTACTAATAATTTTGACATCTAGCAAAAAGAACCTGACCTTATTCAGACACCCAAGGATGACTTGATGCTATGCTCTCTGAATAATTTTAGGTCTTACCTTGAAGACTTTGTTGACTATCCATCTGAGCACTTGGACTTATCCTATGAAGAAAGCTATCAACCTTCCTTCTGCTTGGATCTTGATAAAAGAGAAGAGGTTTCTTCTGTGAAACAGGATGCTTGTGATAAGGTTTTCTACCTCCCTTCGATTACATTACCTTGCTATCTCACTAAAGGTATGGTTTGGAAACATGTCCCTTATCCCAAGTCTCCTATAAGACAAAACCTCATTCTAGATTTTAGGGGAAAGTTGAGTACCTCAACAAGAAGCTTATTTTCACAGTATTCCAGCTTCCCCTTAGGGGGTTGTCAGTCATCCTTTCAACTCTTGCTAAACCCTTCTCAGACCTTAAGTCATGAAGACATCCAAGGTAGCCAGCATTCAGATTCCTCGAGTCAGACTCGTGAACCTTTGACTTTTCACGATCCATTCCTAAGATGGATTGAGAATTCTCTTGAAAGTATGCATTGAGATCACTTTTTCCCTCCCAGCCGCCTCCATGAGTTAGACTTTGAGATTTCCGATGTGATATATATTCTAACCCATGACATTTTTGTGCTTGATTTATCACTATTTTGGTTTATGATGAATCACAAAGGCAGGTATCGTGGGACATTGTTGGATTGGCTTCACTGGTTGTTTGACTACACCCAACATTCCAACCAACAAGTAAGTACAGGTAAGAAGTTTTCTTTCACTTTCTTACTCATTGATTGCTTTATTTTAGTATATATATCTATCTATATTGGGGTGGCATTACCACCCAACTTTTGTTATTAATGCTTCTATTGAGATCGAGCAGGTTTGCAATATGCCAGAGATGTTGAGGTTCTCATGCGCTCTATGGTGAGCACATGTCCCCGAGTTGGAGCCAAATGTTATCCCCACTTTTTGGGATAGCTAGGAGATCATGTCTCGAGGCCCACAAGTCCTATACATGGAGTACCGAGAGCAGGATTGACCTAAGCATTGGCCCTAGAGGGCCCACCTTTTCTTCTTCCATCATCTTTATCTTGTCAACAACAACAACATCCATCACCATCAGCTTGGTCCTGTATCAAAAAAGGTTCTTGCTCCATAAGGTAATTAGTCCAGGTATCATGGTATGTGTCATTTTTTATCATTAAAACCTTTAAATATATGCATATGATTCCTTTTATATCTAACAACAACTTGGATCTTACATTTGCCCACTTGACCATGTTTGGGGGTTTGATAGGGTGCCCTAGCAAGCTTGTGCCTGTAGGTTTTGGTTTTCCACTGGGGGACTTTTGAAAAGCCATCGTCTGCTCCCATCATAACACCATTGTTTCATCTTATTTCCCATTCAATTTTCCCATTCCCCTTGTCCGGGCATTAGGTTGACCTCTTTTCAGGGCTGCACCTTACCTCGTGGGAAGAAGGGGCTAAAGGCCCAGGGTAAAAGAAAGTTGGTAAAAGATAAAAGCATAAGAATAAAACCTCGAGATGCTTCACCCAGGGATCCCTGAGAAAGCAATAAAAGGCTTCTCGGGAAGAAACAAGAGGGACCCGAAAAAATAGTAAAACAAGATCTAGTCAGAGGATAGGGGGTCTCATCATGAGCCAACCTATTAGGTCCATGGGTACCTAGCAGTATGATATTGCCACCAGCTGGTTACCACGCCATGGTAGTGACTCTTGGTTGCATGGCCAAGGGAAAGGGGGTCTCATCACGAGCCAACCTTCTCATCTCTATGAAAGTACTTGTGGGTAACACTGTCAGCTCCGGTCACCATGCCAAGGCAGTGTCCCCTGATTAGCTCTTGAATAAAAAAGGCAAAAGGAATAAAAGAATAAAAAGAATAAAGGCAAGAATGAGCTTGGAAAAAGAATAAAGGCACCCACACGTAACACTTTTTCATCCTTCGCCATCACTACACCCACATGCTTGGACATCCCCTGACCACATCACCCACTTACATGGCTTGGATGAGGTCTTTTCGGGAACTTTCCTTTTCCTGTGGACACTAGCCCAATAGGACACCTTGTCTCTTTCTTCAGACTTGTATTGCAGGCTTGTGTAACGTCTTTGAGATATTGATTGATGTATTAGGGATTTTGTGCATATGTTTAATAATATTGATGATGAAATGTGATTGACATTGCTATGATCCCTGTGACTAATGATCCCATGGAGGGTGTAGCCTTTGATGTGCAGGACCATGCCCGATGGACAAGTACCATTTGGACCGGTACACGTGGGGAGATGATCAGTTCAGTCCTCCATGGGGATGAAGAGCCCACCAGATGGATGTTGAAACCCCATCAGGGGGTAGAGACAAGACAGAGGTTGATTAGAGACTTTGCACCGAAGAAGAAGAAGGTGTTCCACCAGAGGCACCCCGACATAGCTGGACTTAGGAAGATTGACCCATTTTCAGTGGGATGTTGGCTCTAGATGGCCTAGGACGTCACCAGGAGGCTTATGAC
>JASDQU011027677.1:109604-126518 GCA_032191745.1 Picea mariana | reverse complement strand
TTACAGCTGTCATGACTAGAAGAGCCCAACTAGGCATGTAAGTGCTCCCTTTTTGCTCACCCATTGACGAAAAGAGCACGAACAATGAGTCCAAAATAAAAGGTTAAATATTTCAACCAAAGTTTCACCACCATTTTGAACAAATTCCAACGTGAGGCTAAACCTACCTAGGAGTTGCAAATTAAAGTATACACTAATGCTCTCCTAGCTTCTATTTCCATGTTCGTAAAAAGGGATGCCAAACATACTTTAGCTTAAAATGACAAAGAATCTAAAATGATTGAATTCCAAATGAAAGGATGCAAATAAGGTCAGATCTCACTAATAAAAAAAGAAACCCAACCTCTTCCTAAGAGAGGACTTTTGTTAATAAGACCCCTGGGAAAAGAAACAGAACAAGGTCCTCATAAAGAAGGAAGGGACCTATAAAACCCGCAGCGCATAATAAAAAAATTCTCCAACAATATCGTAGATATGAAAAGGAGTGTTGGGGATGGAAACCAAAATCAAAGACCTTATAAACCCTTTTTAAAAATAAATTCACCCTTCAAAGCTATAGAAACTCCCCCAACTAACCTAAACGTCAACTTAGGGAACACAACATCTAACTCTTTCTATGCATATCACCAAGAAAACCATTCAGAAAGGGATTTCCCTCAATGTTTGCATGCTATGAATCTAAAGGCTAATCAATTCCTAGATGAATTATCTCTAACCAAATAATGCAATAGCTCGGCAATACATTCCATTGATCAGGAAATTCAAGAGCCATCGAAAGCGACAACCATGCTTTTATGGGATTCCAACCACCATATGTCTTTCAATGACACCACTGAAGTGCAGGGACCTCCCGCTGAAGTTATAGTTGTACAAATGCGAGGAAGAAGTCAACTTGTCCAAAGTAATCCCACCACTACTCAGTTATCTAAAGGGAAACCAATGATCGATCACCCAAAACCGTTATTTTCTCCCCAAAGGAACCCCACAATATACACACCTGGGAAGCTCATGAACTAGACAACAATGTGGTAAGAGACTTGAAGAAGATGAAGGCTAATGTGTCTGTCAAGGACATGTGTAGGATCCCTGAACAAAACAATTTTCTATTACAGGCCTTGAAATCAATAGATACCCCTATGAAAAGCACTGATAAAAGTGAGGTCCCATCTCCTGTAGATTTAACAACTAATCCAAGTGTGAGTGCTTGTTCTTTAGACAAAAGAGGAAGTCATTTTTTTCCTCCTTTCCTCTTGATTTTTG
This sequence comes from Picea mariana, assembly GCA_032191745.1. Taxonomy (NCBI): domain Eukaryota; kingdom Viridiplantae; phylum Streptophyta; class Pinopsida; order Pinales; family Pinaceae; genus Picea; species Picea mariana. The sequence continues at coordinate 125,258 of JASDQU011027677.1, read as the reverse complement.
AATTTTTTAACATAAATATACATAATTTCCTAGTCGATTCAGGGGCATCTTCAAATGTCATGCCATTTTCAATATGCAAGAAATTGAATGCAACCCCACTCAAAAGTGATAAACACGTTATACAACTATATAGGACTCAGGTAAAGGTCATTGGGGAACTTAAAGATGTCATGATCAGAATTGCTACACACCCCAAATTTGTTCAAGTAATTGAAATAATCGTAGTAGACATATCAGAGGCCTATGGACTACTACTTAGCCGAGACTGGTCTGAGAACTTAAAAAAATACTTTAGTACCGAATGGGATCACCTTTGGTTGCCATTAAAATGACATGCAAACATGATCAGATTTAAAGAGAAAGATATCTCAAACATACCATCATTGATTTAGAGACCCTAAATGAACACTCGTCAACAAAGTTCCCTATTTTAGGAAACTACTCCTGTTATTCTGATTTCGGTAATTTCACCCCTCACGTGTCTGACATACCTCCCACACAAAAATCTGAAATGATTTTTCAAGTAGACTTACTAGAAACTGCAGAAGAAAGCATCCTCTATCAGGATTTTCCGACAGGAGTACACGAGGAAGATGAGGAAGATGAAAGTGAAAAAATAGCTAGACATGAAGAAGCTAGTAATTTCCCCCCACAAATTTGGATGTTTTACTTTGATGGTTCTAAATTGCAAGAAGGGTCGGGAGCAAGGTGTATCCTCATTGACCCAAAGGGGAAACAAAACTTCTTATCATGCAGATTAGAATTTGAATGCACTAATATGAAGCTCTAGTTCAGGGACTAAAGAAAGCCATCGATATAAATGTCAAGGAATTGAAATTTTTTGGATACTCCAAAATTATTGTTAGGAAAGTGAAGAATATCATCCATTGCAATTCACCTCACTTAAGAAATTACCATCAAGAGGTGCACAGACAAATGGAAAATTTTGAGGCATTCAACATTATTGTTGTTCCTAGGATGCAAAATACCCTTGTTGATGCTCTAGCCACTGCGGCCTCAATATTATCTCCTTTAGAAGACTATGAAGCTTTAAGGTTCGCATTAAAACTTCTCTACAAAGCATCGGTACCTAACAAAATTTATAATAGGAAAGTATTTGAAGGGGATGAACAGATTGTAAATTTCCTGAGTAATCAGGAGAATTTTAGGGATTTGGCCATTGATGATGAAATATTCCAGGAACTACTCACACAATCAAATATCCACGAATAGAAGAATGGAACATATTACCCTGAGGACAAACCAAAGTTTCACACGATAAAAAAAGGAGTGTCCAATCTGGAAGACCTTTTTGACCTAGGGGAAATATTTAAAGGGACAAGGAATGAAAAAATAGGGAGTTCATGTCCTATATACGAAACTATAAGCCTAGGAACCCTTGAGAACCCCAAGAATGTCAATTTAGGTAAGACAATGTCCAAGGAAGACATGAAATATTATCTCAAACTCTTTAAAGAATATCAAGATATGTTTGCTTGGTCCTACCAAGAATTGAAAACTTATGATACACACATTATCCAACACATAATCTCATTAAAGTCTGGAGTAAAACCTTTCCAACAAAATCTTAGGAAGTACCACCCATCTCTGGAACCTCTAATGTATCAAGAGCTGAAGAAATTATTATATTCCAAGATTATCTTTCAGGTAAGACATTATGTCTGGGTAGCCAATCTGGTACATGTCAGAAAGAATTCTGGTTAGATTCATCTATGTGTGCATTTCATAAAACTTAATATAGAATAGGAAAAGGATAACTATCAGTCCCACCCATGGAAAAACTCCTGTAGAGATTATCCAAATCTGAAATCTTTTCCCTCCTAGACGATTTCTCATGATATAACCAGGTTCTGGTTTCGGAAGATGATTAATTAAAAGATACCTTCTGAACCAAGTGGGGAACATTTTCTTATAAACGCATGCCCTTCGGGATTATTAACGTAGAGGATACCTTCCATAGGGCCATGGATGTATATTTTCGGGGATTGATTAGCAAGTGTGTGGTATTCTATTTAGATGATGTAATAATATACTCAAAAAATAAGGAAGACCACATTCATCATTTGACTTGGATCTTCGAAAGATGTAGGAAATATGGAATATATTTGAACCCTAAGAAAACCATCTTTGGCGTAGAGGAAAGGAAGATACTAGGTCATATTATATCTCAAGAAGGAGTTAGCATTGGCCCTAAGTGGATAAGAGAAATATCTCAACTCCTTTTTTCTCACAATAAAAAGGCCATGCAATCTTTCTTTGGGAAAATCAATTTTGTAAGAAAATTTACTCTTGATTTTATCGAAACCGTCAAACCTTTACAAAGAATGATTCGTAAGGATGTAGAGTTTAAATGGGATGACGAGAAGAAAGGTGATTTCAATAACATCAAAACTGCCATCTTCCAAGCACCAGTGTTACAAATCCATGATTTCAACAAAGATTTATTCCTTTATACCTTTGCTTCCAACCAATCCTTGGTCACAGTAATTACTCAAGGTCGAATGCATGTTAATGAAAAGGTAGTAATACAATTTTTAGAACAACTAATAAAAAGGTTTGGATTTCCCTCTATTCTCATTTTTTACAATGCTGCCTACTTTACTTCCACGCTCTTTATAGAATTATCCCTTGAAAAGGGGATCATAATAAGATATTCTTAAAATTACTATTCACAAGGGAATGGGGTAGAGAAGTCAACCAATAAAAAACCGGTGAGAATTTTAAAAAAGACAGTTGTTGAAAATCAGAGGAATTGGCATAATTTATTTCATAATGCCTTATCGGACAATAGATTAACACCTAAATAAGTCATATGAAACTCTCTGTACTTTTTGGTATATGGGAAAGAAGCCATTCTTTCAAACGGATTGTACCTTCCATCTTTACATCTTACCCAAGAATCAAGAGTCCATCCCTCATCCGATCTACAACAAAGGATTGACACCCTTCTCATGCTGGATGAAGAAAGAGAAAAGTATAAAGTTCAGTTCACCACTCATCATGAGGTAGTTAAAATATGGTTCAACAAACATAAGTACAAACAAAACAATTTCGAAGTAGGAGACCTAGTCTTGAAGGGGGATAAAGAAAACAAGTACAAAGAAAACACTCAAAGTTCCAAAATATACGGCTCAGACCTTTTCAAGTGGCCAAGAAGATCGGGGCAGGCACATCCCGATTGCAAAATTTGAGGGGGGAATCTTACACCCTCCTGGTGAATGGTCATGCCTTAAAGCAATACTTCTCCTAAAAAAAAAAATTGTGTCTTTTGATGCTTTGTTTGAGTTTTTGTTTCTTTTTAGCATACATTTTGATCAGGATGAGTATGTGGGTTTAGGAAAGACCGGATGCAAACTCCTTTTTTATTTCTTTTTATTTCTTGTTATTTTCTTTTAATTATGTTTTGTTCCATAAGACAGTGGTTGAATTTAATAAATACAGTAAAGCAGACTCTGCTCATGACCTACACTTACATGCAAAATAAGAGACGTTGGGAAAATACAAATTTTTCAAAATCATATTTGTCTTTGTAAGCATACTACCTGGGGAACTGATGAAATATCTTCCTAGTGGCCCGGTAACGCTAAATGGAAAGATGGATAGATGGAAAGAATCACATGTACCTATGGACAGATCTAGGAAAATATCCACCTTAACACTTTCACCTTGTCAAAAAATAGATATCCTCCTCTCCGACTCACTCTCAGTATTTATGCTAGAAAAATATGATCCATAAAAAGGGTGTAAAGTTTGAGAGGGTATGCAGATAACTCCACTGGGGATATGGACGCTTGCTAGCAGAGGATCAAGGTTTGTGATGTCGGGGTGACTCCGTCAGGGATATGGACACTCGATGGCATTGGAGAAACACCGTAAGAAAGGAATGATAGCTAAATGGACTCATGCTAGTGGATTCCCTACTCGACCCTTTTCTAGAAAGAACATGGATTGAGGTTAAAAGGAAAGGGGGTGGAAAATATAAACCCCACAGGTCGATCCAGATTTGTGAACTCAGGAACTTGTGTACATATTGATAGAAAAAGTTTTATTGAAAAGGAATAGAATAAATCCAGATGTTTTCTCAACCAATTTGCACAGGATAAGCATGAGGGAAGGAGCATAGATTTTGTTTTCTCCCAGAGAATCGCCATTTGTTTACCACTCATCACAACCTAAAATACTTTGCGAAATTTCTTTCTTTTTGGGTACCACTTATCATTTTTGAATCAGAGGCAGTGTTGTGGGATGGATGGATTTATATGTTGTTATTGAGTCTTGTTATCGGTTATTCTTGTTTGGTTTGAAGTTATTGACGGATTGATTTTTTTAGTAGCATGGCATGAAGGGCCTAAAATGTACATGGTTTAAAATTTTTCAACGGTTGTTGATCAGAAAATTATGGTCTATAGTACAGTTCTTTAACATCGTCGATACGTTTTCGGCATTGGCAAGATCCAAGATATAAATCACAAATACGGATAACCATAACAAATCATCGATCTCCGATCGTCGATACATATTTGGAATCGGCGAACTCTGAGGGATGAAAATGTGAAACATTAACAGTCAAAAATCGTCAATCGTCGATACATCGTCGGCATTGCAGGATAGGACATTGTAGCCAGGGATGCATGTCTAAAGAAAATTAACGATGTTGAAAAAAAAATTCTCACGTAGAGGTCAAAATCAATAGCCACGTGTCTTTGTCGCGTAAATAGTCTGTATGACTCAGTCTTTTCCCTGCGTCATCTTTTGAGGTTCCTCGTGCCATATCTGTACTTCCATGTCAGCATTTCCACATCAATGTTGTACAATGGTTTTGGTCGACATCAAATTTTTTTCCTAAAGGTATCAACGAAACACTGTCGACGTCGGTTCACTCATTAACTATCGACAAACTGATAGGTCACCAAATGATGGGGTTTTTCATTGAACCTTCATCATTCTACACCGGTAATCTTGGCCAATCCATGTTGTTGTTCCATTCAAAAGACATTACTATTTTTCTGACACAGATCATACTAGTTTCTTGTGGACACGAAAAGGCTTGGTAATTTGATGGGACACCCCCAGTTGAGGTAAGACAGGTTTTGCAATTCGATGCACAAGTTAAATTTTCGCATAACCTATACCACGCCCCCACACGTCGAGCAACAATCAAAATTTGAATTTGTCGATTAACTACAAAGTAACCCGCTCATATGTCGCTAGCCTGCGTTGCATTTAATCTTAAGAATGGTGTGTATTCTGTGATAGATCACACATATTGCATTTACACTCCCGAATTTAAGACTTGATGCTACAAGGTAAGTATACTTTCTATTTAAATTTACAAAGGTCATAACCAAAAATGGTATTTTGTTCACAAATCGCTTATTCCCCAAAGAAGACGAAGGAATGAGAGAAAGCGCCAATGAGGTTACAAAATGCTCTCTAACTGTGATTAGTAAGACTAGGTTAATTTCTTGCAAGCAAGAGGTAAGCATTGTCTTTGTCATTTATGCACTTGCGATTGCGTCAATGACGCTTGTCGAGGTTGGTTGGCGGCTCACTATAACATTTTTTTTCTTTTCTGTAGAAAAATGCCTCGAATAAATCCAACGACCAGGCTCTCTCCAAGAACTCCCAATAGGAAGGAAACAAAGGTCGGAGAAGGGTCCACACTGGGCATTGCAAGAGAGCTATATTTTGTCTCAAAGACTAAATCAATTATCTGCACATCTACCAAAAAGGAGTTTACCCAACCTCCGATGTTCAGCGACACAGAGGAAGGCATTGGATATAAGGTGGTTCTCTCGCATTGGGGAGACCTTTATAGCAAAATCAGTTAGGAGGATTACCCAGATTTCACACCTCACAACAACCCGGATGTCAGAATAATGGATGATCAAGTGTTCTCGAACATTAGGAGATCATATCTACATAGGGTGTCTTGTCAGACACTAGTTCTACTCTGCATCGAAATATTAGGATGGATAATCGACCATGCAGACATAGTGAAATGTACGGTCAACAATGTAGAGGGAGAATGTGCTGGTGTTTTCCTTCTAGTTGAGGTACAAAATTATTATAAACTCAGGGACCCAGAGGAAAGGTTAAACACAGATTTTGTGGTCAAATTTTATGAGTTTCATGACACCAGCAGGTTACTAGCCTCATGGTGGAAAGAAGAAAAAATATTCACAAACAAAAACATTGGATGATACAACATGGTAAATCTCAGAGATCCCTACATGTATTTAATGTCTTTGATTTTTTGATTATATGGAGAAAAGGATTGCTCAAATTTTTCAGAAGCTTGGATGCCCTTGACGTATACCGTGGCAATTTCCGGGAATATTTTCAATTGGGGACCCATTATTTCCAAATAGTTTAGTGTTTATCTCCTACAGTCCCAGACACCAAAGGAAGGAGAATTTCCAATCTTCTACATGGCATCATACCCGCTGGACATAATCTACGCAAGAAACGTTTTCGCAGGTATGAATTTAAGCTGGCATATTGAAAAACTGCATGTACATGTTTATTTTAGTATCTTATGGGAGAATAGGTACAAAATATCGTATGCCATGATATGTGATGGGTTCATATCCAAGATATACTTGATTATATTTAGAAAGGAATGCCTTAGGATTTTGGTGGCAGCCAAAAACATTATAGCTAAAGTTGGCCACTGGTACTTCGAAGAGACAAGCACCTATATCAGAGTGTTCAAAGCTACTAGTGCACCCCACCTACTCCCCGTTCACATACCATATCGTCTCATATTGGGAGATATTTGTTACCATACCATTTTACAAGGTTATAATGCTTCCTTGGTAAAGGATAAGAAGAGATCTTTCATTCCCTATGGTTTTCATATAGGATTTTTTATGGTCAAAGACACTACGTAGGTGAAACAATAAGGGTTAAATCATCTTGAGTATCGGTTTCCACATGTCTCTTTCGTAAGCATTATCCAAAGGGTTTAGTTCCCCAGCACGCGTCACAAGTTTCCTCCTATTGGTTGTATTCTCATGATAGTTTTGAAGATTAAATCTTTACCGAAGGCGCCCATGACTGGGAGGAAGTTCTCCATAGAAGGGCTAACCCAAACATGACTAAATTCAAAGAAATATCTATGGATGAGAAAGTTTAGACAATAGACCAGATAACTCAAGAATCTCTTAGGGTTAGAGAAGAAAACAGAGGAGTAGAAGAATCAGAGGCACGAAGGAGGGGGACATTGTTACTTGAAGAAGCCCAAAGAGATATGAAAAGGTTAGAAGAAGATCCCCCACTTAACCCTTTCATAGAACCCTTGAGGATTACACCGGCCAACGCAAGCAATCACAAATAAGAGCTAAATGGCTCAGAGACAATTCCACCAAAGGAAACCACTGATCAAGAAAACCCCAGCCCTATGTCACCACAGGCATGATCATTGGTGACTACTACAGCTCAACAAAGGACAACAAGAGCATCAAGTGGAACGGGTATGCCTGCTATCCTCATAGACTTAATTACCATATATGATGATGATTAAGGTTAAGAGGATTCACGCATAACCCTGGTACCAATCATAGAGGAGGAAGAACTAGTGGAAACATATTCTCTAGCTTTCGATGTTTTGATCCCAAATCCCCAGGAAGGAGACCATGAGGCTAGGAGCACTCTTGAAATTGAATTTCTCGATCAATTGGGAACACAACCTCATAATGACAGCWCCACGAATGACTTGGGTGYTGGTGAACAAGAAKAWGAAAYAGAGMARYCAAAAATCGAYACCTCAACAACTGAACTCCCAKCTAATGTCAATCCTTCACCTACTTCCCYARCTAGGAAAAAKAATTTGTCATCCAACAAGGAAMACYYGAAGGCCAAATTACCAGAGCATACAAAAACCTCCCCTGATAAGGAATTGAAAGAACTTTCCATGGAACATCTCTATATGACATGAAGCCTAGGAAGTACTATGTCCTGGGGAGATCAACGAATTCTTGAACGAGTAGATGAAATTGACGATATACAAGAAATTTCCTATGACAGGAAATAAAAAGCTATGATGAGAAGAACAACCAAGAAAAGGAAGTTCATGCTTGATATAACACTTCTCATAACCACAGAGGAAATGTTGTTTGACATAGAAAATGCTAAGATCACTGAGCTAATCAGAGTAGGTATGGCCACAATCGATGCTACTTTAGATAGGGAAAGAAGGAATGAAAGGGAGGTAGCCACCATGAAGAAAGAACCGGACCATCTGTGACATCAAGAGGAATATTAACAGAATTCAACATAGGCAGTGGTACTCCTGAAGAGTGATTTTCAAGAAATGTATGCACAATTCACAAGTGAAGAGATCTCTTCATCGCTCGCATAGCTGATTTCCAAGAAGATACCCTCATGGGGCTGGAAACTTGTAAAGACATGTATCGATGGTATGAAAAGGTACATCAATCCTTAGAATTGATAGACTACATCAACGAAGTGCACAAGGGCTAAGATGCAAAAGATCATGGCATCCAAGTGTTGATGAGTAACAACATTGCCCGAATAAGGAAGGAAACTGAACAATGGGTAGGCATGGTCTAGGAAACTCAACAGAAAATGTGGGAAATATAGGGAGAGTGTGAGAAATGTTGGGATAAAATCGATCGGTAAATGAGGAAAACTGACCTACCATAGTTTGGTCCATGGGAGGATTTCACTGATTTGCATGACATAATTAAACAACATGAAGAGAAACACCTGGCATGGGAAGCGAATATTTCACATATTTCAAGCATGATCCTTGGTCAAGTGAAGAATTTCATGGAACCCCCAATTAAAGCTCTTGCAGTCCTACAATTATTAAGTGTCAATCTAATCAAGTACAATAAACGTGCAGTAGAGATAAAGGAGGTCCTCTTTACTCCGATGGATCAACACAGGTTTTTGTATGCAAATACATGCGAAGATCTCTTCTTCAAGTGGTCAGAGTATGAGAAGAACAATCCACTTCAGTAAAAACACTAGATGATCAAAGGAGAAGCAAAAGAGAACAAATAGAAAAAACCCGCCACATGGCATTTTCTCAACTTAACCAACTTTAGTATATATTTTTAGATTAGTTATTTTTTGTTATAAATAAGGGCATTGATATTGGACATAGGGTCAATGGTTTTAGAGAGAAAGATGTTTTCTAGAATTTTGTAAGAGAACTATTTATGTGCAAGTTATTTTAATTAAGAAGTTATGTTTAGAACCAAAGACACTTCTTTCATCTGAGGCGTGAATGTGATTGGACCAAGGGGGGTTATCTCTGTCTTCAGATTCAATATTTGCTACTATATTGAGTAAGAGTTGTTGTATATTTTATTTAAAGTTATCTTATAATCTTGTTATAGTTATTTTATTCTATTTGATGAATAGAAATCGATTTTGTTAACATGTGATTGATAATAGAGCATTGAAAATTACTTTTCTTGCACTAACGTCCTATCACGTGTATGTTTTATTTTCTGTAATTGTTATCTTAGACAATGTTGAATGTTCATTAATCAAAATGGTATTAATGTTGGTTTGAAGTAGTTTATATCTTATTCGTTTGCATGCTAAGGTATAAAGGTTATGCTAAAACCCAACCTTCCCCCCAACACACAATTTAACTTCCCTATGTCGTGTATATTAAGCTTTATATTTCTTTTGTTATAAATATTAGAAAAGAACCAAAAAGAGAACTTCCCGGCCCGAGGAAAGGTTTCACAAAAAATACATATTTGACAATCACGATTAAATCCCATCGATAATTCTAGCCAGATCACGAATCTGGAGAACCTTACCACTCATCAAATTCTTACAAGTCTAATTGGGCCTCTTAAGAAGGTTTGGTTCCTGTTGTTGAGTTAAAGGGACCTCATACCCCTCAACACATTGCTCTTAATTGTCACATTGAAGTCAGTTGTGTTAAATCAACAATCACAACAATCTTCGCAGGATCCACCAACAATCCTTTCTTACACACTGCATGGCCCAGTAAGTTACCAAATGACACACATAAAAGGAACTTATTCAAATTCAAAGATATTTGAAAGTGCCTACACCTATCCAACACCAGGAACAAAATCTCAATATGATCTTTCAACAAGATAAACATTCTCCGGTCATTTAAGTATACTTATGATAAATTATGGATGAATTCTTTAAATGCTGCTACAACCACTCTAGAGAATAATGTTGGTGAATTCTTCAATTCAAAAGGCATCACTTTGTACTAGTAACATCCCCATTCTATCACAAATGTAATCTTATATCTATATTCCTATGCAATCTTGATCTGATGATACCCTGAAAATTCATCAGTGAATGAATAAGATTCATGTCCCCCTGCATTCTCCAACACTTCATATGTAAATGGTGTAGGAAATGGATCATTTAAGAAAGCATCATTTAACTTCCTCATTTCTACACAAATTATGATCCTTCGTGTCTTCTTATCTTGAACCACCATTGGACTAATCCACTCTAATTAGGTGATAGGTTCAATGATTCCATATTCAAACATCCTATCTATATCTACTTTTACCTTTTTCTTATACATGGAGTTCAGTCTATATGGATTGTGCTTCACTAGATTAGCTTATAGATTCAAAGGGATATTCATATCTCATAACTCCCCAACAATCCCTTCCATCTCTGAAAAAGTAGTCGAAAATAGGTCTTGATACTCGCACAGTAAATCAGTTATCTTCTCCACAGTCTCGCCATTCCAACAATCTCCTATGTTCGCAAATTTGGGCTTATCTTCTATAACTATATTTACTCTATGAATTCTCAATGGATTTTCATACACAGTAGATTCAAGTTGTGGTCCTTCTACTGCACTCTCCTTTTGTTTCGAGTATTTTCATATTTCTTGGACCTTCGTACTCCTCTTGGTATTCTTCAACAACATTATAACAGTGAAAAACTTCTTTAGCTATCACAAAATATCTATGCATGCTACATACAGGTACTAGTTCTATCAAGTCTTCTGCTAAAAATATCTTGTTCCTGATGCCCTGCAAATTTGAGTCAATTGAAGGAGCATCATCTTCAAAACTAAAAGTCACCTTAAAATTTTGATTCAATTCCTCCCAATTTGCAGTTTTGTTCTGCACTTCCAGTTCCAAGTACCAATTCTTTGGGATTATGTCCAAGGTGTGTACAAACAGATGTGTCCATTCTTGCCTAGGTACTTTATTCCATGTCACAATACACTATGTAGCATGTTGCATTGGGAAACTCATTCTTGTATACTTTTGCATAGTATCTTCATTCTCTATCTTGAACCTGACCTATAGTAGTCTTCTACATTGTTTCCAATCTCTTATTCCATCCTTATGCACAACTCACCATCTTGTTAGGGGCACTTTCAACATAACGTCTAAAGATAATAATCTATGTTGATCTTATCTTTTCAATTCAAATTCTCTTATAAAAGAAGCTACATCAGTTAGTATGTCATACCTTGGAGGATCACATAACTCAGTTCCAATCCATCTCAACGAGCGAGTAATCCGAGCACATTTCCTTGTATACCATTTGTGCAATATCTGCTACCAATTCTCTAAAGCTTCCTTTGAATATGATGTGCATGAACTAATACTTCTCCAACTAAGTACACCATCGGTTGTAGGATTCACATAATCGTACATCCGTGTGATCATGTTATACAAGTTGTTGAACTCTTTTCCCTTTACTGGTTCTACATATCTTCTTCCTTCAGTAGGATCCAACGGTGCAGTAACCTTCAAATATTCTACTTCAAATATCATTTGTCTCTTCTTTAGTTCAATGATAGTTTGGTTGTCAAAGGCCCAATCAAGTCCAAGTAGTATTGGGTAAGGGGTGCTTTCATCTACTATATCGATCATCTAAAAATTTGCCAAGCTACGCACTCCATCAATACTAATACTTACCCCTTTCAACCTTCCAATTGGAATGATATTATGTTGGTTTTATAACGTCAACTGAATGGGAGACTAGATCAACTTCGTATTTCCCATCATCTCCCAAGTTTTCCTCGGGATGATATTCATATCAGATCTCAAATCTAGAATGATATTATCTATGTCGTAATCTCCTATCTATGTATTAAGCTATAACTCCCTATTTGTTCTCTTCTTATGATGTACATGGTTAATTAATCAGTGTGAAATAGGTATATCTTTCTCTTGGGTGAAAAAATCGATCATTCCACACAACATACTCAAAGCATACTCATATTTCATTAGCTCTAAACAACTTTTCATAAAACTATTCAAAGTGCTTACCTTGTCAACCTTCCTTTCTGAATGGTCGTAGACTGGTGGCATATCATACACTAGTGACCTGTCATACAAAGGTGGTGCAGTCGAATTCAATGCTATCCATTCTGCTCCTATTACTTCCTTCCTTGCTTACATATACATCTCTTTCTCCTTTCTAGGGTCAAACAATGGTTGAGGCTCTGTTGCTTTCCCAACCCACTGGTGGATTTTTTTTCCTTGATTCATCGCATCATCTTCGGTTTTGGTTCCTTCACACGTAACTACTATTATCATTTGTACATTCACATTCCTATTTTCTTTCCATTTCATGATCAACTGTGGACAATCCTTCATTGCATGGTCTAGTTGTCTACAATACATGCACATTGTGCAGGGATTCGGGAAGTCTCATGCCAAATGTCCCTGCTGATTACAATTATAATATATAATAAGTCCACTTTCTCTATTGAATCCTCCTCTTCTACGACATTTGAACCCTCCTCTTCCTCCTTGATTATAACCTCTTGGAGTATTATAATGCCAATCTCCTCCTTTGGATTCTTCTCCCTGAAATTTGTATTCATCTGTAGTGTGCTCTCTCATCAAATAAAATGCACAACAATCCTTCTCTTCATGTCCAACATAATTGAAAAAGTTACAAAATAGATTTCTCGTAGTACTCTAGTAATTCTGCATCAATGGGTAATTAGTAGGCTAATGACCATCGTTTTGCAAATATCGCACCATACTCCTAGTGGATTTGGAGCTCTTATATTCAAGTAATGTTGAAAATATGGGAATTCATTCTTATGATGACCTTATGTTCTACATTTGGTGCATCGAACCTCCTCACACTATTACTTACCTTTCACAAGTTCTTGCAATTGAATAGTTAACGTTGCTAAATACGATTGCACTTGAACCATCCCTATGTTATTTTCTCCTACCAGGGACGCTTCTAACTTCATTGCAATTTCTAAGGCTTCCGACTGTGGCACAATCTTCTATTGCGTTAAAGGGAAGTGTATATGTAGCAACAATCCTGCAATAAACCACTCTCTATGTTGTTCATCTGGAATTTGAAATGTCAATCCATCCTTCAGTATCTTAAATATTTGATCATATTCCAACACTGATTCATTCTTTATTTGCTTGATCTCCTTCAGCTCTATAATGCACTGACTCAAATTTAGGTTTTTGAAACGCTTTCAATAGAGCTTGTCTTAACTCTACCAATTTTATACTCTGTCCCTTAGGTATCATAGTATGATATTTCATGTACCATAATAATGCACGATCTCTGAATTTTGTTTCCAACTGCACAATCTTCGCATCATCATATTTGGCGTTCTTCACATTCCATATCATCTCACAAATGAACAAATGTTTTTTCTGGATCTTATGTCCCGCTCCATGGAAGACAAACATTCTTAAAGTAGGATCTACCCTTGCCATTGTGTTATGCGTAGTATTCTTTCCTGATAACACTGACTGATTATGACTTAGCATATTACTTCCATTACTCTGACTACTCTTACTAGTATATTTACTTCCTTCATTAACTAAAATTAACAAAGCTTATGATATTACCTTAGTTCTTGGCGATGCACACGGGGTTGTGGGTTCAACGCAGAGTTTGATCTAAGTGGGATATTCTTCTACTAGACTGAGCTGATGGATATTTTATTCTATGCGCATAATCCCTTCAATTTGGAGTATCATACCAATGTCTCTTTCCTTGTTCTCACTATGATACCCCTCTCTCTCAGCCACAGTCCTCTTCTTATTCAGTCTAAATCTCTTACCACTACACAATACTCCAATATATTTATTCGTTGCACACTCTTATTCTCTTGGAATCCTCAACATATTTATTGTTCATTCCTTCTCTTCATCCCTCTTTACGCTCAGACCATCCCCTAGTCAGCCCCCATTCCCCCTATGTGCACAAAGATTATTAGCTGATTCCATTTTCATAGCTCCCTTATCACACAAAAACATCTTAATCCAAGTAGATAGTTACTTTAGGAATATTCCATGCAGTCCCTTAAAGAATTCCCTTTCAACAACATTATACGACTGAGTACAATCTATGGAAAATTCAGTAATGTAACCTCCCAACAAACTCTCCAACCAGTAATCTACTACCCATGATACCCAATCTCTTATAGTATTGACTTTCCTAATTAAATCAAGAGTCCAATTTCTCGGAACAATGGTACAAAATCTTCCGATATGTTGAACCAATATATGGATTCACTCTGCTGAAATATTCAAAAAGTCAGCAAAGAAAATTTCATGCAAATCTATAAACTCATACCTTTGTAGCCATTTCTCTGCATTGATTTGTGGATTCTTATTCTGATATAAATAAAACTTGATATCCTTCATGTATAACCATTTTCCAATATCCTCCTTAGTAGGCCTCCACATCCCCCTCAGTCACAGATCTTGGTCCCGACAACAGAACCATTTTTTGGCCCGTAAGGGGAAAACCTGAGGTTTAACATTAAATCACCAACAAAACCCTAAATATACTGGCCCTTTCAACATCACCCGCAAGTAGGTGAAGTCTCACCCGAGATACCTAAGGGGACTGCAGGAACCAAGTTTCTACAATCATGAAGGGAATGGAGACTGTTCTAACACTCATTTTGACTTAACATTCATTCAACATGCAAGATACCATGTGTGTGAAACGATAAAAACATAATAATGTATGAAAAATTCATCTTAATTAATCATTCAAGATATGTGCAGAACCATCAAATACACATTCATATCAACTCATAAGCATCTATTACATGTGCACAATAAATTGATTAAAACAACACATCATGACAACAAACACATCATAATACATGAATTTAATGTGGTTCATCCCAAACCGGGATACGTACAAAAAGGTTGGATTCTTATCTTATTCATTCATATTCATTCCTTACAACATGTTTTCATTGCGCTCATATAAGATACATCAGTTATATCCAAAATTCCCTAGTCATTCACGCATACAATGCAAACTTAGCTCATTCTCAATCATACTCTTGATCTCTACTCATACGATTCACTCATATTCTCACTCTATGATTTCACACACACACACACACACACACACACACACTTCTACCCAAAAACCCATTACATATTTATACATTGCTACTAGAGCTTAGCCTATTACAAAATGGACCAAACGATATAATTACTACTAACTAACTTCTGCCTTCTATGCATTGGCTCATAAATATGCACTAACTATCTTCCTCATGCGCTTCTCCTTTTCTAACTTGTAGTGTGGTTTTATCCTGTGTGATTCCCAAAACTTACCCAAAATGTCCTGCTCCAACAAGTGGATAGAAAACATGTCCCACATCAAAGGTCA
>JASDQU011027677.1:94865-109120 GCA_032191745.1 Picea mariana | reverse complement strand
AAAGATTATTCAGATATGAAATCTTTTCCCTCCTAGACAATTTCTCATGATATAACCAGGTCCTAGTTTCGGAAGATGATTAATTAAAAACTACCTTCTGAACCAAGTGGGGAACATTTTCTTATAAACGCATGCCCTTCGGGATTATTAACGCAAGGGATACCTTCCATAGGGCCATGGATGTATCTTTTCGGGGATTGATTAACAAGTGTGTGGTAGTCTATTTAGATGATGTAACAATATACTCAAAAAATAAGGAAGACCACATTCATCATTTGACTCGGATCTTCGAAAGATGTAGGAAATATGGAATATCTTTGAACCCTAAGAAAACCATCTTTGGCATAGAGGAAAGGAAGCTACTAGGTCATATTATATCTCAAGAAGGACTTATCATTGGCCCTGAGTGGATAAAAGAAATAGCTCAACTCCTTTTTCCTCATAATAAAAAGGCCATGCAATCTTTCTTTGGGAAAATCAATTTTGTAAGAAAATCTACTCTTGATTTCGTCGAAACTGTCAAACCTTTACAAAGAATGATTCATAAAGATGTAGAGTTTAAATGGGATGACGAGAAGAAAGGTGCTTTCAATAACATCAAAACTACCATCTTCGAAGCACCAGTGTTACAAAGCCATGATTTCAACAAAGATTTCTTCCTTTATGCCTTTACTTCCGACCAATCCTTGGTCATAGTAATTACCCAAGGTCGAACGCATGTTAATGAAAAGGTAGTAATACAATTTTTAGAACAACAACTAATAACAAGGTTTGTATTTCCCTCTATTCTCATTTTTTACAATTCTGCCTACTTTACTTCCACGCTCTTTATAGAATTATCCCTTGAAAAGGGGATCATAATAACATATTCTTAAAATGACTATTCACAAGGGAATGGGGTAGAAAAGTCAACCAATAAAAAACTGGTGAGAATTTTAAAAAAGACAGTTGTTGAAAATCAGAGGAATTGGCATAATTTATTTCATAATGCCCTATCGGACGATAGAGTAACACCTAAATAAGTCATATGAAACTCTCTGTACTTTTTGGTATATGGGAAAGAAGCCATTCTTTCAAACAAATTGTACCTTCCATCTTTACATCTCACCCAGGAATCAAGAGCTCATCCCTCTTCTGCTCTACAGCAAAGGATTGACACCCTTCTCATGCTGGAAGAAGAAAGAGAAAAGTCTAAAGTTCAGTTCACTGCTCATCATCAGGTAGTTAAAATATGGTTCGATAAACATAAGTACAAAGAAAAAAATTTCGAAGTAGGAGACCTAGTCTTGAAGTGGGATAAAGAAAACAAATCCAAAGGAAAACACTCAAAGTTCCAAAATCTACGACTCAGACCTTTTCAAGTGGCCAAGAAGATCGGGGCAGGCACATACCAGTTGCAAAATCTGAGGGGGGAATCTTACACCCTCCCGATGAATGGTCATGCCTTAAAATAATACTTCTCCTAAGAAAACAAAATTGTGTCTTTTGATGCTTTGTTTGAGTTTTGTTTCTTCTTAGCATACATTTTGATCAGGATGAGTATGTGGGTTTAGGAAAGACTAGATGCAAACTCCTTTTTTATTTCTTTCTTTTTCTTGTTATTTTCTTTTAATTATGTTTTGTTCCATAAGACAATGGTTGACTTTAATAAATACGGTAAAGCAGACTCTACTCCTAACCTACACTTACATGCAAATAAGATACGTTGGGAAAATACAAATTTTTCAAAATCATATTTGTCTTTATAAGCATACTACCTAGGGAAGTGATGAAAAATCTTCCTAGTGGCCCAGTAACGCTAAATGGAAAGATGGCTAGATGGAAAGAATCACACATACCTATGGATAGATCTAGGAAAATATCCACCTTAACACTTTCACCTTGTGAAAAAATAGATATCCTCCTCTCCGACTCACTCTCAGTATTTATGCTAGAAAAAGATGATCCATAAAAAGGGTGTAAAGTTCGAGAGGGTATGCAGATAACTCCACTGGGGATATGGACGCTCGCTAGCAGATGATCAAGGTCTGTGATGTCGGGGTGACTCCGTCAGGGATATGGACACTCGATGGCATTGGAGCAACACCGTAAGAAAGGAATGATAGCTAAATGGACTCTTGCCAGTGGATTCCCTACTCGACTCTTTTCTAGAAAGGACATGGATTGAGGTTAAAAGGAAAGGGGGTGGAAAATAGAAACCCCATAGGATGATCCAGATTTGCGAACTCGGGAACTTGTGTACACATTGATAGAAAAGGTTTTATTGAAAAGGAATAGAATAAATCCAGATGTTTTCTCAACCAATTTGCACAGGATAAGCATGAGGGAAGGAGCATAGATTTTGTTTTCTCCTAGAGAATCGCCATTTGTTTACCACTCAACACAACCTAAAATACTTTGCGAAATTTCTTTCTTTTTGGGTACCACTTATCATTTTTGAATCAGAGACAGTGTTGTGGGATGGATGGATTTATATGTTGTTATTGAGTCTTGTTATTGGTTATTCTTGTTTGGTTTGAAGTTATTGACGGATTGATTTTTTTAGTAACATGGCATGAAAGGCCTAAAATGTACATGGTTTAAACTTTTTCAACGGTTGTTGATCAGAAAATTATGGTCTATAGTACAGTTCTTTAACATCATCGATACGTTTTTAGCATTGGAAAGATCCAAGATATAAACCACAAATACAGATAACCATAAAAAATTGTCAATCTCCGATCGCCAATACATATTTGGCATCGACAAACTCTAAGGGACGAAACTGTGAAACATTAACCGTCACAAATAATCGATCGTCGATACATCATTGACATTGGCAGGATATCACAATGTAGCTAGGGATGCATGTCTAAAGAAAATTAACGATGTTGAAAAAAAAATTCTCACGTAGAGGTCAAAATCAATAGCCACGTGTCTTTATCGCGTAAATAGTTTGTATGACTCAGTATTTTCCCCGCGTCATCTTTTGAGGTTCCCCATGCCATATTTGTACTTCCATGTCAACATTTCCACATCAACGTTGTACAGTGGTTTTCGTCGGCATCGAAAATTTTTCCTAAAGGTATCAATGAAACATTGTCGATGTCGATTCACTCATTAACTATCGGCAGACTGATAGGTCACAAAATGTTGGGGTTTTTCATTGAACCTTCATCATTCTACACTGGTAATCTTGGCCAATCCATGTTGTTGTTCCATTCAAAAGACGTTACTATTTTTCTGACACAGATCATACTAGTTTCTTGTGGACACGAAAAGGCTTGGTAATTTGATGGGACACCCCTAGTTGAGGTAAGACAGGTTTTGCAATTTGATGCACAAGTTAAATTTTCGTGTAACCTATACCACGACCCCACGCGTCGAGCAACAATAAAAATTTGAATTTGTCGATTAACTACGAAGTAACCCGCTCCTTTGTTGCCAGCCTGCATTGCATTTAATCTTAAGCATGGTGTGTATTATGTGATAGATCACACAGATTGCATTTACACTCCCGAATTTAAGACTTGATGCTACAAGGTAAGTATACTTTCTATTTAAATTTACAAAGGTCATACACAAAAATGGTATTTTGTTCACAAGTCGGTTATTCCCCAAAGAAGAATAAGGAACGAGAGAAAGCGCCAACGAGGTTACAAAATGCTCTCTAACTGTGATTACCAGTAAGATCAGGTTAATTTCTTGCAAGCAAGAGGTAATCATTGTCTTTGTCATTTATGCACTTGCGATTGCATCAATGACGCTTGTCGAGGTTGGTTGGCGGCTCACTATAACATTTTTTTTTTTTCTGTAGAAAAATGCCTCCAAGAAATCCAACAACTAGGCTCTCTCCAAGAACTCCCAATAGGAAGGAACCAGAGGTCAGAGAAGGGTACACACTGGGCACTACAAGAGAGCTATATTTTGTCTCAAAGACTAAATCAATTATCCGCACATATACCAAAAAGGAGTTTACCCAACCTCTGGTGTTCAACGACATAGAGGAAAGCACTGAATATAAAGTGGTTCTCTCACATTGGGGAGACCTTTATAGAAAAATCAGTTAGGAGGATTACCCAGATTTCACACCTCACAACAACCCAGACGTCAGAATATTGGATGATCAAGTGTTCTCGAACATTAGGAGATCATATCTACATAGGGTGTCTTGTCAGACCCTAGTTCTACTCTGCATCGAAATATTAGGATGGATAATCGACCATGCAAACACAATGAAATGTACAGTAAAAAATGCAGAGGGAGAATGTGTTGGTGTTTTCCTTCTAGTTGAGGTACAAAAGTATTATAAAATCAGGGACCCATAGGAAAGGTTAAACACAGATTTTGTGGTCAAATTTTATGAGTTTCATGACACTAGCAGGTTACGAGCCTCATGGTGGAAAGAAGAAAAAATATTCACAAACAGAAACACTGGATGATACAACATGGTAAATCTCAGATATCCCTACTTGTATTTAATTGCTTTGATTTGTCGATTATATGGAGAAAAGGATTGCTCAAAATTTTCAAAATCTTGGATGCCCTTGACGTATACCGTGGCAATTTCCAGGAATATTTTCAATTGGGGACCCATTATTTCCAAACAGTTTAGTGTTTACCTCCTACAGGCCTAGACACCAAAGGAGGGAGAATTTCCAATCTTCTACATGGCATCCTACCTGCTGGACATAATCTACGCAAGAAACGTTTTCGCAGGTATGAATTTAAGCTGGCATATTGAAAAATTGCATGTACATGTTTATTTTAGTGTCTTATGGGAGAATAGGTACAAAATATCATATGCCATGATATGTGATGGGTTCATATCTAGGATATAATTGATTATATTTAGAAAGGAATGCCTTAGGATTTTGGTGGCAACCAAAAATATTATAGCTAAAGTTGGCCACTGGTACTTCGAAGAGACAAGCACCTATATTAGAGTGTTCGAAGCTACTAGTGCACCCCACCTACTCCCCGTTAATGTCCCATATCATCTCATATTGGGAGAGATTTGTTACCATACCATTTTACAAGGTTATAATGCTTCCCTGGTAAAGGATACGAAGAGATCTTTCATTCCCTATGGTTTTCATATAGGATTTTATATGGTCAAAGACACTACGTAGGTGAAACAATATGGGTTAAATCAGCTTGAGTATCGGTTTCCCACAGGTCTCTTTCATAAGCATTATCCAAACATGACCAAATTCAAAGCAATGTCTATGGATGAGAAAGTTCAGACAATAGAGCAGATAACTCAAGAATCCCTCAGGGTTAGAGAAGAAAACATAGGAGTAGAAGAATCAGAGGCATGAAGGAGGGGGATATTTTTACTTGAAGAAGACCAAAGAGATATGAAAAGGTTAGAAGAATATCCCCCACTTAACCCTTTCATAGAACCCTTGAGGATTACCTCGGTCGACATAAGAAATCATGGAGAAGAGCTAAATGGCTCAGAGACAATTCCACCAGAGGAAATGACTGATCAAGAAAACCCTAGCCCTATGTCACCACAGGCAGGATCGTCGATGACTAATACAACTCAACAAAGGATAGCAAGAGCATCAAGTGGAGCAGGTATGCCTACTATCCTCATAGACTTAATTACCATATATGATGATGAGTAAGGTAAAGAGGATTCACACATAACCCTAGTACCAATCATAGAGGAGGAAGAACCAGTGGAAACATATGCTCCAGCTTTCGATGTTTTGATCCCAAATCCCCAAGAAGGAGACCATGAGGCTAGGAGCACTCTTGAAATTGAATTTCTCGATCAATTGGGAACACAACCTCATAATGACAGCTCCACGAATGACTTGGGTGCTGGTGAACAAGAAGATGAAACAGAGAAACCAAAAATCGATACCTCAACAACTGAACTCCCATCTAATGTCAATCCTTCACCTACTTCCCCAACTAGGAAAAAGAATTTGTCCAACAAGGAAAACCCGAAGGCCAAATTACCAGAGCATACAAAAACCTCCCCTGATAAGGAATTGAAAGAACTTTCCATGGAACATCTCTATACGACATGAAGCCTAGGAAGTACTATGTCCTAGGGAGATCAATGAATTCTTGAATGAGTAGATGAAATTGACAATATACAGAAAATTTCCTCTGACAGGAAATGAAAATCTATGATGAGAATAACAACCAAGAAAAAGAAGTTCATGCTTGATATAACACTTCTTATAACCACAGAGGAAATGTTGTTTGGCATAGAAAATGCTAAGATCATTGAGCTAATTAGAGTAGGTATGGCCATAATCGATGCTACTTTAGATAGGGAAAGAAGGGATGAAAGGGAGGTAGCCACCATGAAGAAAGAACCAGACCATCTGTGACATCAAGAGGAATATTACCATAATTCAACATAGGCAGTGGTACTCCTGAAGAGTGATTTTCAAGAAATGTATGCACAATTCACAAGTGAAGAGATCTCTTCATCACTCACATAGCTGATTTCCAAGAAGATACCCTCATGGGGAAGGAAACCTGTAAAGACATGCAACAATGGTATGAAAAGGTACATCAATCCTTAGAACTGATAGACTACATCAATGAAGTGTAGAAGGGATGAGATACAGAAGAGCATGGCATCCAAGTGCTGATGAATAGCAACATCACCTGAATAAGGAAGTAAACTGAACAATGGGTAGGCATGGTCCAGGAACCTCAGCGGAAAATGTAGGAAATATGGGGAGAGTGTGAGAAATGTTGGGATAAAATCAATCGGTAAATGAGGAAAACTGACCTACCATAGTTTGTTCCATGGGAGGATTTCACTGATTTGCATGACATAATTAAACAACATGAAGAGAAAGACTTGGCATGGGAAGCGAAGATTTTTCATATTTCAAGCATGATCCCTGGTCAAGTGAAGAATTTCATGGAACCCCCAATTAAAGCTCTTGCAGTCCTACAATTATTAAGTGTCA
This sequence comes from Picea mariana, assembly GCA_032191745.1. Lineage (NCBI taxonomy): Eukaryota > Viridiplantae > Streptophyta > Pinopsida > Pinales > Pinaceae > Picea > Picea mariana. The sequence continues at coordinate 102,194 of JASDQU011027677.1, read as the reverse complement.
ATCTAATCAAGTACAATAAATGTGCAATAGAGATAAAGGAGGTCCTCTTTACTCCGATGGATCAACATGGGTTTTTGTATGCAAATACATGCGAAGATATCTTCTTCAAGTGGTCAGAGTATGAGAAGAACAATCCACTTTAGTAAAAACACTAGATGATCAAAGGAGAAGCAAAAGAGAACAAATAGATAAAATCCGCCACATGGCATTTTCTCAACTTAACTAACTTTAGTATATATTTTTAGATTAGTTATTTTTTGTTATAAATAAGGGCATTGATATTGGACATAGGGTCAATGGTTTTGGAGAGAAAGACATTTTCTAGAATTTTGTAAGAGAACTATTTATGTGCAAGTTATTTTAATTAAGAAGTTATGTTTAGAACCAAAGACACTTCTTTCATCTAAGGCGTGAATGTGATTGGACCAAGGTGGGTTATCTCTATCTTTGGATTCAATATTTTCTACTATATTGAGTAAGACTTGTTATATATTTTATTTAAAGTTATCTTATAATATTTTTACAGTTATTTTATTCTATTTGATGAATAGAAATCGATTGTGTTAACATGTGATTGATAATAGAGCATTGAAAATTACTTTTCTTGCACCAACTTCCTATCACGTGTATGTTTTATTTTCTGTAACTGTTATCTTAGACAATGTTGAATGTTCACTAATCAAAATGGTATTAATGTTGGTTTGAAGTAGTTTATATCTTATTCGTTTGCATGCTAAGGTATAAAGGTTATGCTAAAACCCAAACTTCCCCCCAACACACAATTTAACTTCCCTATGTCATGTATATTAAGCTTTATCTTTCTTTTGTTATAAATATTAGAAAAGAACCAAAAAAAGAACTACCCAGCCTGAGGAAAGGTTTCACAAAAAGTACATATTTGACAATCACGATTAAATCCCATCGATAATTCTAGCCAGATCATGAATATGGAGAACCTTACCACTCATCAAATGCTTACGAGTCTAATTGGGCCTCTTTAGCAGGTTTGGTTCCTGTTGTTGAGTTAAAGGGACCTTAGACCCCTCAACACATTGCTCGTAATTGTCACACTGAAGTCAATGGTGTTAAATCAACAATCACAACAATCTTCGCAGGATCCATCAATAATCCTTTCTTACACACTGCATGGCCTAGTAAGTTACCAAGCGACACACATAAAAGGAACTTCTTCAAATTCAAAGATATTTGAAAGTTCCTATACCTATCCAACACCAGGAACAAAATCTCAATATGATCTTTCAACAAGATAAACATTCTCCGGTCATTTAAGTATACTTCTGATAAATTATGGATGAATTCTTTAAATGTTGCTACAACTATTCTAGAGAATAATGTTGGTGATTTATTCAATTCAAAAGACATCACTTTGTAATGGTAACATCCCCATTCTATCACAAATGTAATCTTATATCTATCTTCCAACACAATCTTGATCTGATGATACCTTGAAAATTCATTAGTGAATGAATAAGATTCATGTCCCCCTGCATTCTCCAACACTTCATATGTAAATGGTGTAGGAAATGGATCATTTAAGCATGCATAATTTAACTTCCTCATATCTACACAAATTATGATCCTTCGTGTCTTCTTATCTTGAACCACCATTGGACTAATCCACTCTAATTATGTGATAGGTTAAATGATTCCATATTCAAACATCCTATCTATATCTACTTTTACCTTTTTCTTATACATGGAGTTCAGTCTATATGGATTGTGCTTCACTGGATTAGCATATAGATTCAAAGGGATATTCATCTCTCCTAACTCCCCAACAATCCCTTCCATCTCTAAAAAAGTAGTCGCAAATAGGTCCCGATATTCGCACAGTAAATCAATTATCTTCCCCACAGTCTCACCATTCCAACAATCTCCTATGTTCGCAAACTTGGGCTTATCTTTTATATCTATATTTACTCTATGAATTCTCAATGGCTTTTCATACACAATAGATTCAAGTTGTGGTCCTTCTACTGCACTCTCCTTTTTTTTCGATTATTTGCATATTTCTTGGACCTTCGTACTCCTCTTGGTAGTCTTCAACAACATTATAACAGTGAAAAACTTCTTTATCTATCACAAAATATCTATGCGTGCTACATACAGGTACTAGTTCTATCAAGTCTTCTGCTAAAAAAATCTTGTTCCTGATGACCTACAAATTTGAGTCAATTGAAGGAGCATCATCTTCAAAACTAAAAGTCACTTTAAAATTTTGATTCAATTCCTCCCAATCTATATTTTTGTTCCGCACTTCCAGTTCCAAGTACCAATTCTTTGGGATTATGTCCAAGGTGTGTACAAACAGGTGTGTCCATTCTTGCCTAGGTACTTTATTCCATGTCACAATACACTATGTAGCATGCTACATCGGGAAACTCAATCTTGTATACTTTTGCATAGTATGTTCATTCTCTATCTCAAACCTGACCTATAGTAGTATTCTACATTGTTTCCAATCTCTTATTCCATCCTTATGCACAACTCACCATTTTGTTAAGGGCACTTTCAACATGACGTCTAAAGATAATAATTATGTTGATCTTATCTTTTCAATTCAAATTCTCTTATAAAAGAAGCTACATCAGTTAGTATGTCATACCTTGGAGGATCACATAACTCAGTTCCAATCCATCTCAACGAGCGAGTAATCCGAGCACATTTCCTTGTATACAATTTGTGCAATCTCTGCTACCAATTATCTAAAGCTTCCTTTGAATCTAATGTGCATGAAATAATACTTCTCCAACTAATTACACCATCGGTTGTAGGATTCACATAATCGTCCATCCATGTGATCATGTTATACAAGTTGTTGAACTCTTTTCCCTTTACTGGTTCTACATATCTTCTTCCTTCAGTAGGATCCAACGATGCAGTAACCTTCAAATATTCTACTTCAAATATCATTTGTCTCTTCTTTAGTTCAATGATAGTTTGGTTGTCAAAGGCCCAATCAAGTCCAAGTAGTATTGGGTAAGGGGTTATTTCATCTACTATATCGATCATCTAAAAATTTTCCAAGCTATGCACTCCATCAATACTAATACTTACCCCTTTCAACCTTCCAATTGGAATGATATTATGTTGGTTTTATAACCTCAACTGAATGGGAGACCAGATCAACTTTGACTTTACCATCATCTCCCAAGTTTTCCTCGAGATGACATTTATATCAGATCCCAGATCTAGAATGATATTATCTATGTCGTAATCTCTTATCTACGTATTAAGCTAGAACTCCCTATTTGTTCTCTTCTTATGATGCACATGGTTAATTAATCGGTGTGAAATAGGTATATCTTTCTCTTGGGTGAAATAGTCGATCATTCCACACAACATACTCAAAGCATACTCATATTTCATTAGCTCTAAACAAATTTTCATAAAACTATTCAAAGTGCTTACCTTGTCAACCTTCCTTTTTGAATGGTCATAGACTAGTGGCATATCATACACTAGTGACCTATCATACAAAGGTGGTGCAGTCGAATTCAATGCTATCCATTCTGCTCCTATTACTTCCTTCCTTGCTTACATATACATCTATTTCTCCTTTCTAGGGTCAAACAATGGTTGAGGCTCTATTTCTTTCCTGACCCACTGGTGGATTTTGTTTCCTTGATTCATCACATCATCTCTGGTTTTGGTTCCTTCACACATAACTACTGTTATCATTTGTACATTCACATTCCTATTTTCTTTCCATTTCATGATCAACTGTGGACAATCCTTCATTGCACGGTCTAGTTGTCTACAATACGTGCACATTGTGCAGGGATTCAAGAAGTCTCATGCCAAATGTCCCTGTTGATTATAGTTATAATATATAATAAGTCCAGTTTCTCTATTGAATCCTCCTCTTCTACGACCTTTGAACCCTCCTCTTCCTCCTTGATTATAACCTCTTGGAGTATTATAATGCAAAGCTCCTCCTTTGGATTCTTCTCCCTGGACTCTATATTCATCTGTAGTGTGCTCTGTCATCAAATAAAATGCACAACAATCCTTCTCTTCATGTCCAACAGAATTGAAAAAGTTACAAAATAGATTTCTCACAGTACTCTAGTAATTCTGCATCAACATGTAATTAGTAGGCTAATGACCATCGTTTTGCAAATATCGCACCATACTCCTAGCGGATTTGGAGCTCCTTTATTAAAGTAATGTTGAAAATATGGGAATTCATTCTTATGACGACCTTATGTTCTACATTTGGTGCATCGAACCTCCTCACACTTTTATTTACCTTTCACAAGTTCCTGCAACTGAATAGTTAAAGTTGCTAAATACGATTGCACTTGAACCATCCCTGTGTTATTTTCTCCTACCAGGGACACTTCTAACTTCATTGAAATTTCTAAGGCTTTCGACTGTGGTACAATCTTCTATTGCATTAAACAGAAGCATATATGTAGCAACAATCCTGCAATAAACCACTCTCTATGTTGTTCATTTCAAATTTGAAATGTCAATCGATCCTTCAGTATCTTAAATATTTGATCATATTCCAACACTAATTCATTCTCTATTTGCTTGATCTCCTTCAGCTCTGTAATGCACTGACTCAAATTTAGGTTTTTGAAATGCTTTCAATAGAACTTGTCTTAACTCTACCAATGTTCTACTATGTCCCTTAGGTATCAAAGTCTGATATTTCATGTACCATAATAATGCACAATCTATGAATTTTGTTTCCAAATGCATGATCTTCGCATCATCATATTTGATGTTCTTCGCATTCCATATCATCTCACAAATGAACAAATGTTTTTTCTAGATCTTATGTCCCTGCTCCATGGAAGACAAACATTCTTAAAGTAGGATCTACCCTTTCCATTGTGTTATGCATAGTATTCTTTCCTAATAACACCGACTGAATATGACTTAGCATATTACTTCCACTACTCTGACTACTCTTACTAGTATATTTAATTCCTTCACTAACGAAAATTAGCAAAGCTTCTGATATTACCTTAGTTCTTGGTGATGCACACAGGGTTGTGGGTTCAACACAGAGTTTGATCTAAGTGGGGTATTCTTCTACTAGACTGAGCTGATGGATATTTTATTCTATGCACAGAATCCCTTCAATTTGGAGTATCATACCAATGTCTCTTTCCTTGTTCTCACTATGATACCCCTCTCTCTTAGCCATAGTCATCTTCTTATTCGTTCTAAATCTCTTACCACTACACAATACTCCAATATATTTATTCGTTGCAAACTCTTCTTCTCTTGGAATCCTCAACATATTTATTGTTCATTCCTTCTCTTCATCCCTCTTTACGCTTAGACCATCCCCTGGTCAGCCCCCATTCCCCCTATGTGCACAAATATTCTTATCTATTAGATTCCATTTTCATAACTCCCTTATCACATAAAAACATCTTAATCCAAGTAGATAGTGACTTTAGGAATATTCCATGCAGTCCCTTAAAGAATTCCCTTTCAACAACATTATACGATTGAGTACAATCTATGGAAAATTCAATAATGTAACCTCCCAACAAACTCTCCAACCAGTAATATACTACCCATGATACCCAATCTCTTATAGTATTGACTTTCCTAATTAAATAAAGAGTCCAATTTCTTGGAACAATGGTACGAAATCTTCCGATATGTTCAACCAATATATGGATTCACTCTGTTGAAATATTCAAAAAGTCAGCAAAGAAAATTTCATGCAAATCTGTAAACACATACCTTTGTAACCATTTCTCTACATTGATTTGTGGATTCTTATTCTGATATAAATAAAACTCGATCTCCTTCATGTATAACCATTTTCCAATATCCTCCTTAGTAGGCCTCCACATCCCCCTCAGTCACATATCTTCATCCCGACAACAGAACCATTTTTTGGCCCGTAAGGGGAAAACCTAAAGTTTAACATTAAATCACCAACAAAAACCTAAATATACCGGCCCTTTCAACATCACCCGCAAGTAGGTGAAGTCTCGCCTAAGGTACCTAAGGGGACTGGAAGAACTAGGTTTCTACAATCATGAAGGGAATGGAGACTGTTCTAACACTCATTCTGACTTAACATTCATTCAACATGCAAGATACCATGTGTGTGAAACGATAACAACATAATAATGTATGACAAATTCATCTTAATTAATCATTCAACATATGTGCAAAACCATCAAATACACATTCATATCAACTCATAAGAATCTATTACATGTGTGCAATAAATTGATTAAAACAACACATCATGACAACAAACACATCAGAATACATGAATTTAATATGGTTCATCCCAAACCGGGATACGTACAAAAAGGTTGTATTCTTATCTTATTCATTCATATTCATTCTTTACAACATGTTTTCATTGCGCTCATATAAGATACATCAGTTATATCCAAAATTCCCTAGTCATTCAAGCATACAGTGCAAACTTAGCTCATTCTCAATCATACTCCTGATCTCCACTCATACGATTCACTCATATTATCACTCTATGATTTCACACACACACACAAACACACCCACTTCTACCCAAAAACCCATTACATATTTATACATTGCTACTAGAGCTTAGCCTATTACAAAATGGACCAAATGATATAATTACTACTAACTAACTTCCGCCTTCTGTGCATTGGCTCATAAATATGCACTAACTATATGCCTCATGCACTTCTCCTTTGCTGACTTGTAGTGTGGTTTTATCCTGCATGATTCCCAAAACTTACCCAAAATGTCCTGCTCCAACAAGTGGATAGAAAACATGTCCCACATCAAAGGTCAAGGCTCCCTCTCCATGGAATACCTAGTTTCTTTTATGTATTTTGACGGGCCTTGTGTCCTTACATTATTCTAACATGGATTCATTATTACTACCATTAAATAGGAGGGGTAAATGCATAAACTATTAATATGAGGTTCATCAAATGGCTCACAATTTATGACTTGATCATAAACACTAACCCATAGGCATGACACCTAGCATCCTGTAGGGGCCGAATAAATTAAACAACCATTAATTTACATCACAACAATAAAATTCAAGAAATTTCGATAATTTAGCACATTCGCCTACAAATTTATCAATTATAATAAAATTTTATAAGAGATTAAAACAATGCATAATTTGAAATACCTAAACTTGATGCTAATAGCCGTCCGTTGTCCAAATGCCTTCTTGACTGCTACTGCACCGTAAAACATTGCCCAAAACCTAGTTCCTCCCTGCCAACTAGGTAACTTCCTAGCTCCAGGATATCAACGGATATCCTGGCCCCCGTGCCCAAAACCCCCAGCAACCTCGGTGCACTGATACAATCCCAC